>KN880650.1:0-40966 GCA_000934385.1 Cylindrobasidium torrendii FP15055 ss-10
CTTGGGATTGTCAAGACTCAGGGTTGCTTCTGTAAGCCCACTACCGGCTGTCTACCTTCTGCACATTGATTTTCACTGAAAGGACTTATATTCATAGATGTTAGACAGGTTTCAAAGCTCTAAGTCCACACGGTGACCTACAATGCGCAGATTGGCTCAAAATCTGTCTTGTTTTGGCTACTACTTGTCGTGCATGACCTAAAATGTAAAAAATCGCCAGAGGTCCCCTCGGGGTGTACCCAATCTAGGGGACCTCTGGCGCTTTTTCTTCCCTTCTGTTGAACTCGATTTCTAGTAGTTTTTACAGTATTAAATCGAATTTTGTCACTCTTTGTCACACATTCACGTGATGTAGTGGATTGCGTCTGACGCCTACCTTACCCGCCTTCCATGAAGATGGCAGACGCCTATTGACTGGCAGAGAAGAATGTTCAAGGTAAAGGACGATGTGTATTGTCATCGTGGAGTGCATAAGAAAACGATTGAAGCATGTAAAATCAAGAACCCGCCGCGGAGACTACAGATGGCAGTGTACGCATACCTAGTCTGCCTTCTTCTTGTTCTTCTTCATTATACTAGCGTCACTCCGCACCCTTTTCTTCGGTGCCGAACTATTGGGCTTTTTCCCGTGTGAAGGCTTCTTCCTCGACCTGTCCCGCATCTTGACTGGGATCGCATTGTCCTTGTCCATGGCATGCCTCGATTTCTTCTTTGCAAGTCGCCTTGCGACACGGTCGGCATCCGCCGACTTGGCGGACTTGCGCTCGTCCTTGCTGAGATGGGCAATTTTCGCACCCAACATGGGGTCACCCTTGGTCCTCACAATCGCAGGAGTTGACGTTGAGCTGGCGTTCGGTGCAGGCTTGTTCATGTGGGACTTTGTCGTCGACTTGCAGCGCGCCACACGCAGCTTGCGTTTTGCAAACCGTATCTTTCCCTCTTCCATCGCCACCACCTCGTCCACGCATTCCACATCCTGCTATCGTTAGTAGACGGCCAAAAAACCAGGCAGGGTTACGCACAGCAAATTGGACATACGCAAAGCCTTTGCCAAGCTGCGTCTCGCGGTCTCGCACGATGCGCACACGGGTGACCCAGCGCGCTCCGTCGCCTTCTGGGGGACCACCGCGTTCCGCAGTGAGCAGCGCCTCAAAGTACGCACGCAGGTCCTCATCCTTGGCGGCAAAATCGACACTGCCCACAAACACAGAGAGTTTGGGTTCTCCTCCATCCGGTTTTCCAACTACATCGACGCGGAGGATGCGATCCATGAATGTCGAGCCGTTTGCCTTTTTCGCGATTGCTGGCGTTGCATCGTATACATCCTCCTCGTAAGCAAGGACGACATATGCGTTCACGCTATCTGCAGTTGTGTGGAAGTCCTGGTTGATGAAGGCAATCCGTTTCTTTTGCGCAGGCGTAAGGAACTTTTTTTCGTCGGCGACATCCTGGTCGTTGTCCGATTTCCACGCGTTTACTCTTGCCTTGTCGTGAGCGCGCCCCTTCTCCTTCTTTCCCTTCTTCGCGTTCTTAGGATCGTCGTCGTCGGGCAAGTTGGACGTGGGTGTCTTGAAAGCGACAGAGCGGAAACGAATGGATTCAACTTGAGAGGAAGATGCGAATGAGAGGATGTGACGCTTTAGTTGTTTGGTCGAGGACTGCAGATAATTAGTAAGGCCCGAAATGAAAATGATAGGCAAGCTCACCTTTTTCTGGGCAACTTCCACGGGCAAATTGCCGATGAAGAGGGTCCGTAGATCACGCTGTTCCGTGGTTTCTTCAGGCGGGGCAGTCTTCTTCTTTGCCTTGGGAGCATTGGACTTTTGCGTTACGGACTCGTGCACCAGGGTCGATGGATCTCCTTCTTCATCAGAGTCCGACTGTTGATTCTTCTCGTACGCATCTTCGACGCCCTCATCATCCGACGAATCTGGTGTAGGTGCCTTGGGTTTGGGCTTGGATTTCTCTTTCTTCTTTTTCTCGACCTTCCGCTTTTTTGGTTCGACAATCTCTGGCTCCGGCAAACTCTTGCGCTTTTGGGAGGGTCCTGCTACTGCTATGGGAGTTGGTGGTGTAGGCGCGGCCTAGGATATTCTTAGTCACGGTCAGAATATGCAAAGACAGACGCACCTTCTCAGTGAACAAGGCATCCAATCCAGTATCCTTCTTTCCGCTGCCCAACAGCAGTGCACTCAGCGACATGGTCGATCGTGTAAAAGAGAATGTTTCCGGGCCGTAGTCCCGGCACTCTCAAATAACTTACTTACGTCATTAATTGAATGCTTCATATCATACTTTCCCCGCGATGACCACGATAGACGAGCTCCGGACGATTCACGACTTTACGTGCGATATCGCAAGAAAATCAGGCGAATACTTGCGCAATGACCAGATCCGCCGAAGAAGCGTTGCGCTTGGGACACGCGAAAAGTTGAATGCCGTAGACCTTGTCACGGACGCGGACACCACTGTCGAGAAATTGATACAGTGTGTAGCAAGTCTGGCATTTGCGAACAAAATCATAACATGAATTATTTGTAGCGATGCTGTAGCTCAGAGATTTCCGGAGCACGATGTGTGTAAGATATCTTGGTCGGCGTCGACAGAGCTAACCTAGTTCAACCAACATAGTTTATCGGTGAAGAGTCTTATTCCGCTGGTGAAGAGAAACGATTTCTATTGAAAGACAGCCCTACTTGGTTTGTTCTCATATCCAACCTGGGCCATTCGAATCTCAGTCAAAGTGTCGTAGGATAGTCGACCCCATTGATGGCACGGTTAACATGGTCCACATGTGTGAGTACATCCATTACAACCACCTTCTACGACTCATTCCTCAAAGTCCCAATGACTGCTATTTCTATCGGATTCTGCATCAACTCTATCCCGACTGTTGGTGTCGTGTTTGCCCCATTCCTTGGAGGACAAGGTATGTGTTACTGGCTCCTCCATTCCAGTAGGTCTAAAGGACGTATAGGGACTCTGTATTCAGCCATCTATCACCCTGAAGGTGGCGCATGGATGTCAGAGTTTGGCTCAGACGGTCCCCGTACACCTTTACCCCTCGTATCACCACCGCCGCCACTCCCCACCGACGCGCCCAAAGGGTGAGTAGTGTCTTCCGAGAATTTCAACGTCCCTTCATCTCATCGCCAGGTGCCTCTTCTTTGGAGAATGGGGGAAGGACCGCCGTGACAGTCCACAGTCCAACCTTACGAAGAAATCTACCAACTTCATCAACATGGCCACAGAGCTCGGGGGACGCGGCGGAAAGGGTGGCATGGTACACGGCCTCCGTAGCCTTGGTAGTTCAACAATGGACATGGTATACATTGCCTCCGGGCAGGGTGACATTATGTTCGAAGCGGGGTGTTGGGAATGGGTGAGTCGATGCAACGTCTCGTTTCTGAGCAATCCAAGCTGATAACCTACAACAGGATGTTTGCGCGGGTATCGCAATTCTCTTGCAAACAGGAGGCATTGTCGTCGATTCCAACCCGCCAGATGGTCTTGCGCCCGATGCGCCAATTCCCATGGCAAATATTGGTGGTCGAAGGTGCGCTTTATACAGTCCATACCTTTCGATTGAATCGACCTGATTTTTGTACAGGTACCTAGCAATCCGTGGATGCTCAACAAATGAGCAAGGTCAATCTCCGCGGGTCCAGCAGGAGAGACTAGTCAGAGAGGTATGGAGACGAACGGAGAGACTGAACTATGAACGACCAATATAGACAGCGATATCCAGCAGTGACCCATCACTTTTAAATTTTCTCGTTCAATTCTATAACATCCATCTCACGCCTCCTCTCGCATGTATTCCAATCACCATTGTGCTTACGTAATGCATATGCCACTGATCGAAATGCTATTGAACGTGCACCTCAGCTTTGGATTGCCAGATAGCCAACGAGGGTATCCGTGCTCCCATCAGGACAACGAAAAATCCACATTGACGAAAGCACAGATTGACCAAACAAATGGAGGGGACGGTCGGTAAGCACGTACTACTAGATACCAAGTAAGCACCGCAATATATGTACTAAGATGTGGACTAAGTATCCAACGTCCGGCAAAACAACATGGAAAATATTCAAAAATGGTCGTCAGGTCCACAGATAGATAAATAAAAAAACATCGTAGTCGTTATACCACATCCACCAAGCTCGTGCATCTCATCGTCTCCCTATCGCCAGATTACCCACGTTGCGATTGCTGATTCCACTGCCTGCATCGTAACTTCGACGATCAGTCCCTGTCAACGGTTCCTCTTTGACAGCCAACATCGTCGTGCTGCCGTTGCGCTTCGCATCCATCCCAATACCGAGCCCATGACCATTGCCCTTCCCAACGATTGGCATGCTGAGCCGCCGCATCCACCCGCCCTTCTTCGTACTCTTGCTCGTTGCACGGCATGTCTCGCAGCTACAGTAAGCCGGATGTAAGGAATTCAAATGCTGCGTCGATGCTGACGGTGACTCTGTTAGCGGCATGGGAATCGTGCTTTCATCGCTTGGTGACCGCGGCACATTCGATTGAGATGGCGGCGCCAGACTGTGCCGATACGGCGAAGAGTCATAGCGGGCTCCATTCCTCCCGACGTCGTCGACATCACGAGAACCGGCACCCGCATATCTTGTGGGTGAGGAAGGCATGCTGGCATTCATCGACATCTGGATGTTCCTCTGCCTCTCCATTTCCCTAGCGCGCGCTTCCAGCTGCAGCTCCCGCTCCTTCAGCGCTTGCTCCTTCTCCTTGATCTCCAACTCTTCAAGTCGACGTTGGCGTCGCGCAGCCTCGTCTTCAGTGGCGACAGCCCTTAGCTCAGGTCGCTGTTTCTCCTCTCTTGCAGCCGAATTTGCGTAACTGGCGCTGACCGACCGCGCCTCAGGTGAACGCGACCTGAATGCTGCTTCTGCGACACGCGCCGCCTCGAAGGTATCCACCAAAGGCAAAGGACGTGGAGAAGTTGGCCGGGGTCCCTTGATTCCCTCCACGCCTTGATATCTACTTGCCAAGTTGGTCACGCTCAAAGGCAGTCGAGGCACAGCGACACTGGAATTGGCCTTTGTCGGAGAACCAGCGGGCGAGCCACCCTACGTTGATTCATGAACACAGATCAATACAAATAGGAAACCAATCTTACATCAAGCGAATATCGATTCCGCATAGCAGCAACTATACTCTTGTTGCTCGTACTTGTGTCGCTTCTCTCGATAGACTTGGTGAGAGTAGGCGTCTTTGTCTCTTGCTCATCCTGTGCAGAAGCGGGGGCAGGAGCAGCGTTGACATCCTTTGCTGGCTGCGGCTGCGGCTGCAACATCGGAGGAACAGGAGCTTCCGGCATCGCTGGAGACCGCGTAATCGCAGGCTCTGAATCCATAGGCGACGGTGATGGTCTGGTAGGCTGGGGAGAGGGCGGCACGGTCAGTGGCGGCAGTGGGGGGCGTCCAGACTCAGTAACAGTCGTGCTTGCTCGAGTAAATGCTGGAATACTTCCATGCGAGTTCGTAGAGCCTTGTGATGAAGAAGCCTGTTGAGGACGCATCAACGGCGGCGGCACATGTGATGGCGGTGCCGGAAATGCAGATAGAGAACGGACTGAGCCTGTGTTGGGGTCGACTAGAGGGCGCGGCGGCTCGAAAGATGAGGGCGGGGTCGAGCGTAGCGTAGTATTTGGTGTCGGGAACGGAGGTGGCTGCGACGAGGACTCGGGAGCCTCAAAGTGGACTTGCTGCGACGGATTCTCGGACTCCGCGACATCCGGTAAGTCCGGCGGCATGGTACCACTCCACGCCCCTTCGCAGAGAGCCCGCCATTCGCCTAGGGGTCCAATGGTTGGCGAGAATCGACGGACACCTTCGCATGTTCGGAGCCACTCGCTGTCCGCAACGCGGGCGGCACACGCTGCCATGTTGAAGACGGTGTTTGAGTGATACTGGCTTACTTGAAGCGTATGGTTACTGCAGCAACATTAAATAGACTATCCACAAAGCGAATGATGGTATCGCACTATTTCTCCTGGGAGATTTCCGGTCCAAGGGCGCTGATGAGGTTGATGTAGCGGGCATGTTCGTCGTTAGCTTCGCGAGGACTCTTCTTGGATTTCTTCTCGTAGAGTTGACCTGAGAGAGATGAATAAAAAGGCATACCAAATTTTAGAATAATCCTACCAGCCTGCTTGATTCGCCCGTTGGCAGCGGCTATTCGGTCGTCGTGGCCCTTTTCCTCCTTCTGGTGCGATGTTAGTATGTATTATAACACGCAGGTAAACGGACATACGGCTAGCTTCTTGAACCACTTCTTGACCTGGTTGCTAATCGCATCGTACTCCCGGTCTGCAAGCTTGGCAAACTTGTGGTCAATTTCCGAGAGTGCTTCGAATATGGTTGCACTGGCGTTGAGTGCATTGGCTAAATGTACAATGTAAGCATCGTAGTAGTCATAGATGAAGATTTGCGCACTAGCTGCCTCTGTAGATGCCTTTTGAGATGCAGTATCGCGCAAGGCTTTGGATAATTTCTTCTGGAGGATAACGACTGCGCCGGCAGCTTCGCAGTAGTCATTGAGCACGCTGAGGAGCGTCTCGAGAGATAAACAAGATCGGTGAATGTCCGTGCGTTCCCAGAGCGGTGTTGCCGATGTGCTAGAGGCCGTAGAGGCCATAGCGGACGAAGGTGATACAGTAGTTCACTCGTTGGTAGTGGGCATTGAGAGATAACCAAGTAATTGTCACGGTGACGTCTTGGTCACACCATCCTTTCTGTACTTTACCACCGTGATGGCGGGGACGGCAAACTCAACATTCGTGTTTCCTGGACCGCGTCCGGGCTCACCAACGAAAGAAGATCTCAAACCTAATGCTCACCCTTATCCAATTCGCACAACCTCGACAGGCGTCCTATCGCGCTCGAATTCGATTACGTCCAGAAGCGGAAACCAACATAGCTATGTTCCCAGCTCCCCAAATCCCACCATATCCCCTCCCAAGAAGATGAATGGCTCTGGACACCGTTACAATCGTAGTCTGAGCAACGATGGCCCGCGCCCATTACCGATCCCGCCTCCTTCACCGTCAGCCGCCTCATCGAATAATAGCGTTCACTCGTTGACCGAGTCGCCGACCCGTCACTCTTCTCCGCTTCCCACTCCGCCCGGCGCTTCTCCAAGCCCGTCTCTCTCCGTCCTGGATGGCCTCCCAGTCAGCCCTAAATCTTGGACCCCGTCACAACTCGCATTGTACCTTGCAACTACGCTTCGCGCCCGTTCCGGCGAAACATTCCAGCTGCCCGCGCCTGTCGCACAAGACATTGCCAACTTCGTTCGAGAGAGCAAAATCACGGGCCGGAGCTTCCTGCGCATGAAGGAAGAAGATCTGGAGCAGTGCGTTCATCGTAGCTATTAATTCACGTCGTCCATTAACCACGCGCCAGATTCGAAATCAACAAGCTATGGCGCACAGCACTCCTCTCTGCGTCGCGCAGCTTGCGCCAGAGTGTGCTGAAGGGCCGAATCTGGGGCTTTGGGAATACCAGTCTTGAGGATCCCTTGGCCTCGCCCCTTACAGCATCATCCAGTGAAGACTCTGACAGCTATGCCGTTAGGGACGATTTTGCGACTATGCGAAGCCGGCCTGCTAGCGTTCGAGGCAATCCCTTTGCCGACGAGGTCGCGGCACCGTTAATGGAGGGCTTCAGCGAGAATAGTACACCGAGGCGCCAGGCCAGAGTAGGAAGATACCGAAATGGGCGCGTTCAGGGGATGGTTGAGCATCTTGAGCGCAGCGGCAGCGAGTCCAGCCCTACAAGACATGAACGCAGTAACAGTGTATCGAGCAATGGCAGTTTCTACGACACTGCTGCTGACGGGGATGCATACGAGACTGTCAAGCAACAGCAAAGAGATTCGGTTTCTTCCACAGGCTCGGACACGTTCGATACAGTCAAGGATGGAAAGAACCGGCCTCTACCACCACCACCCAGCGACGGCAATGATTCAGACCAACTTTCGATGGACGAGTTGCTCAAGCGGGCTGGTATCATGCCACGAGACGCAGAGAAGTTCGTGAATAGCAGGCGGAAGGCTAGCAAGAAAGTCATGGCGCCGCAAGATCTCGGCGACACGTCGATGGAGGAGCTTGACCAAGCTTGGATATCCGCACAAGAAGGCTCGAAAAGCATTCGCAAGCGCAAAGCGACGACGGGGCGTTCGAAGAAGAGCGGTGTGCACGCGTGGGAAGAGGATGGGAGCCAACGTGTTACAATGCGCCGCGCGCTGCCCATGCCGATTCCCGCAGCAGACATATTTGCATCCCAGGCGATGTATGCTGCTGAGGAGACGGGACCTGCTGAGGGCCCTGTACCACCTGTCGAGCCGATGCTTTTGAGCGAACCCATGGATGCTGTCAAGCTGGAACTCGAACTCGAAGAGACACGGGCTATGGTCAGAGCTCTGAAGCGCCGGATTGAAAGTGTAGAGAGCAAAGTGGCGAACATGGAGGCCGCGGAACGCTTTGCGCCTGCGCCTGCACCTGCACCTGTTTTCCCTCCTGGTTCCATCATAGGCCGGCTGCTTGGCAGAATCCTGGGAGAAGAGCGAAAGGACGCGTTGGAGAAGTACTATGCTCGATTCGTCGAACCAACCTCTGTGCGCGGCATTCCGTCGTATGTGCTCCTCATGGGTTTTGGTGTCTGTGCCGTTGTCCTGAGAGTCATCGTGAAGAAGGGACTCTTGCGCAGGAAATGGGTTTGAGAATCTGAGAAATTTATCTGGTTACCTATGTACAGTGCTTATCTTTTTGGACTTGCTATCTTTCTGCTTACGAGTTACGACCTGTTTACGACGACTTTCATGAGCAGATATGCCTTTTTGTAGTGCTGAAACCTGATTTGCGTTCCCTTAGCTTCTACTGAACAGGTCTGTTCGCGCGCTAGCATCACGCTATACAGACGAATCTGGCTTTGTGTATGTTCATTGTGTCTGCAGCCGATCTACTAAGCGCGAGCGGCCATGTTGTGTGAGATCACGTGCTCATGCAACGCCCACTCTCGCTCGACATTGCAGCGTGTTGTGGTCAACTTGATACCGGATACCGGGACCTTCAAGATTCGAGTCAGAAGATACTTGCGGAAGACTCTTTGTTCGCTCAGATTGGAAAGATTCGCCCATCTCATTTGACTGCCTCGTTGTACCGTGGGAAAATCAGCATCCTGGGCCGTGGGACCTCAAGGAATGTCTACTTTGGTGCTATCGTTTGGCCCAACCAATGGTGCACAGCTCGGGGTATCGACTGAGGATCCTGCCAGTGGCGTCGGCGTTGACTCGGAATGGATAGAGTACGAGTATGTATATGCTTTGTTACCCGCACTTGGTCAAGTTCGCGAATGTCAACATTTAATGATGAGCTATCGTGGACCTCCATTGTGGTTACGATGGGACGATAATCCAGCGACGGCGACCTGGACAAGTCCACTTCCGAAGCCGAGCAGACCATTGCTTTGTTCAGCCCTGAATGTTATGCGACGCGTAGTACACGTTTATGCTAGATCTTGTATGTTCCCTTCATAGTGCGAAAGGAATGTTTGGAACGGATGAAGGCGAGGATGCCTCGTGTAGGGCCACGACGTGCTACTACAGAAGCCAAACAGAAGCGATCGAACAGAGTTGGATTATGGGGCCCTTGACCGCCACTCATCACATTCTCACGTTCATGGGCCGAGGCGGACGAGTATAAAGGGCTTCACGCTTGTGGAATCTTCCCTACCGTCTGCAGTCCTCTCACCCCTTGCATACTCACGCCATCCCCACACCATTGACTTTGACTGCGATGGCCCACTCTCGTCCGTATGCGTCTAGGCCGTCCCCTCAAGACATTGCACGTCCCCGCAACTCGTTCATCTTCTTCAGGTGCGTGGTAGTGTTGTGCTCACTATCTCCATACTCAATCTCTGCAGGTCTGCATTCAAGCTGAACCCAACTTTGTTCCAGACCGACCGAAAGTCATTCCCGGACCAGAATTCGCTATCGTGCGCGGCGGCGGCGGTGTGGAGAAGCCTGGATGATGATGGCAAGGCGCCCTATCGCAAGATGGCTCTTGAGGAGAAGGAACGCTACCAACGCGACTATCCAAACTACCGCTATGGCGCTACGGGCGCTGTCCGCAAAGCGCGCGCCAAGAAGCAGAAGCGCCGGCCGACGCGTCACACACCACCACCACCACCTCCCATGCCATTGCACTTGAAGACCGAGGACAGCGACGACGACAACGACGTGAAGATGGAGGAAGACGCGCCTACGAGCCCTGCAGTGTCCTCGGACGGCTATTCAACTCCACCGCCGCGCACACCTTCTCCAAATCCTACAGACGCATCGTCGCCTGTGCTTACATCGCCCCCACAAACCCCTTCTGTCGGCCCCTCCAGCCAACTCTTCGCGTTCACCAGCACCGACGCGTCGCTCGTGGACCGGAAGCTCTTCGATTCAGAGATCACGTTACCTGTGCCTCATGATGACGGCTTCGCCGACTATCGTCCAATGATCCCAGAACCACTCGACATCGAGTGGCAATGGCCGGCGCAGAACGAAGTCAAGTCCGAGTGGGATACTTTCGAAGACATGTTCTTCAGCAGCCCACTCTCCGGCGAACTCTTCCCCTCACGCTCACCCACCGCAGAGTGCAAGTCTCCATTGCGCTTCTTCAACGAAGACCCATAGGTGCAATCTCGGTTCACTGCTTTTGTTACATTATACGCCCGTACGATATGACCGCCATCCTCTTTGCCACTAGTTAGAACTTCCATGCTCATATTTTCTCCCCTACTTCCATGGGTAGTCTGTACAACACTCGTCTCCCGCGCTACGCACTTCTGCTCCCAAAAGGCTCGAATTACGCCTTCTCTCTCATCCGTCTGCACTGTCATTCTGTTATACCTAGTCTTAGTTGTAGTTACCGAATAATCAGCGTTGCCCATCGAATCTTGTACATGCATAAACCAGCATATCTGAATCCTCTGTAGCCAGCAGCATTAGAGCCTCTGATATGTCTGTCGCTTCATAAGGTCTATAAGCAGTTATAACTTATGTATGTCGCCTCGCCCTTGGTCCATGTTGGAACAGACCGCGAAACGATCAAAATGGAACAACATATGTCGAGTCGGCCGAACATATGATAACTATCCCGACACTCGAAGCAGCTTACCTTCATGTCCAGTGTCGCCACTACATCTCTTCTATCGCGCCTCTCTTCTCTGTATCCCAAGCGTTCCGATGGACTTGTCAACCCATGGTCAATGATCACCTGCGTCGCGCTCGCCGCCAGCAATTGCCCCGAAGCCATCCCGAATGTCTACCGCTTTGCTACATCAGAACTACCAAAGGATGATGATGCTACCCAGATGGCTCTCACGCGGAAAATCCGTGATGGGATTTTCAAGGCTGGACTGACTTGCGGATACGCAAAGGTACTCACACTACTAGTAGTGGTGAATATCAACAACTAACGGTGTTGTCTCAGGCAATCAACGCGCTGGTAGAGCTTCACAATGTGGTACCAGAACGCTTCAGAGAGACTGCCCCGATTCGTAATATGTAAGTCAAAAGTCATTGAGTCAGTGAAGAACGCTAAACCTCATCTAAACGTGCCATTTAAAGCAACACTTCCATGTCGGAGCTCTACGACAAGGGCCAGAACTTCTTCGACACGACGTACGGTGACACTACGAAACCCGTTCAGACACTCCTGCGCGAGATCTATCCCGACATGGGTGAGCGCTCCCTCACTCATGCCTCAATGCACCGCTGATATTTCCGGTCTCTAGAGCTATTCAGTACAGCAATAGGCTACGGTCTCGTATACTCAGAGCCAACTGCCCACACGCCTGCTGAGACATCGTATTGCCTTGTCGCAGGCTTCATCGCGTCCGATGTTCCGCGGCAAATTGGCTGGCACATTGCGGGGGCGCTGAGGAATGGTGCTACGCTCAGTGAGGTCAAGGCGGTCAGGGAGATTGCGATTATTGTGGCAAAGGAGGCGGGTGTCATCTCCAAACATAGCGTTCCGGAGGTGCAGGAGTGAGCAGTGGACATCTACGTGCGACTTTTTGGCAACATCTAACACTGGTAGATAGATTTATACTAGACACAGAACCATGCACATGCTAGCGCTATAGCGATTCTGACCATGTAGGCTCTTGATCGCGTATTGCAGCACGTGGTCGTGAATGAATGTATCGACAACTAAGCTGCAGATTCGGCTGGCGTCCAACGCGACGACCAATGAATAAAGAAGGGTCAAATCCCAAAAGCATATATAATACATCCAATAGTGAGCGAAAGGGCAGTAAATACAAATTAATCAGTCGTCCCTCCACATCACTTGTCCGTGTGTCCACTTCTCCCCCATCATGGCGCGTTTATGGTAAATCGTTCGTGACTTCTTGAACTCCCTAACGAAGCTGTCGATGTCTTGCGTGCTCGGTGTAGCAGTCCCTGTTGGAGGTTGTTGCTGCACAAACGCAGTCGCGAGCGCCTCGGATTCTTCGTCCTGTGCGGTTGTTGAATGTCGCAGACGCATGTGCAGGAACTGGGGGTCAAAACGCTGGTATACATCCTTCTGCTCCTTCTCGAGTTCTTTCCATCGCGCCTCGAGATATTTCGCGTGTTCGAAGGCCTCCTTGGTCTCTGCCCGAATCTGGTATAAAGGACCCTGCAGTGCGAGATTGTTTCCTGCGGATAATATGAGCAATCAAGGGTGACATGTTAAGAGCTGACGAACTCGCGATAGCTTCATTTGCGAGTCCAAGTTCGGATTGTGACTCGAACATGGCCTTGACACGGGGCAGTGAATGGAAGACAGCCTGGAAGTATTCGCGGTCGAGCAGGAGGTCTTCGAGATCCTGACGGCTGTATTTCTCTAATCAGTCCTCTTTCAAAAATCTTATATCATTATTCCGCACGAGAGTCCGGAAAGCTCTGGAAATTCCTGCGTGAGTTGGGTGGTCATGATGATGATAGTTCGGTAATGGGGGTAACTGATCGGAGATCGGTGCGCGGACATCATCTTTGTCTTTCCGCCATCATGTCTGCCACCGTCGTTATTCCAGGAGAGCCTGTCCCTGCACAGCACGTCAACTTGAAGCTCGGGCCCGGTCTGATTCAAACCACTGGCGGCGTACAATCCACCCGTGCCGGCACGTTAAACCACTCCGCCAACAACGCGCGCTGGTGGGTGGAATCAAATTCGCGCAGAGTGCGTCTACAACGTCCGAGTCCATCCCAATTATCTTGAACAAAGGAACAGTATGTCCCTGCGCCTCAGGAATCCGTGATTGGAATCATTTCGCAAAAGGCCGGTGAAGGCTTCCGTGTCGATATTGGAGGTGCACACTATGCTTCCCTCGACGGTCTCGCGTTTGAGGGTGCGTCAAAGCGCAACAAACCTAACCTCAAGGTGCGAATTCATCGTCCTTTCTTGGTTTTTTTTTTCACGCACGTACTGATTGCAGCGATAGGTTGGGAGTTTGGTTTACGCCCGCATTTCGCTCGCGCACAAAGACATGGAACCAGAATTGGAATGCTTCGACGCGCAAACACGCAAGGCGGAAGGATTTGGAGATCTCAAGGGCGGATTTCTCACACGGTGCAGTCTCAGTATGTGCAGGAGGTGGGCACTTCTCATTACAACCTCGCTTGCAGTGTTTACGGTCATGCAGATTACTCGACCCTAGTCATTTTCTCCTCCCGCTTCTTGGTTCAAAAATACCTCTTGAGGTTGCCGTTGGCGTCAATGGACGAGTTTGGATATCTACGAAAGAACCCAAACACACTATTGCTATCTGCCGAGCCATTGAGGCTGCAGATCCTGACGGCGGCGCTATGGACCAAAAGGATATTACAATGTTTATCGGATCGCTGGACATATAAACCACCACTTCCGCCGCGTCACTATTACAAGACCCCCTTCGTCAAAGCTAAGGTGGAACTAAGGTCAGTTACAACCACCTGCACCACTTCTTGCCGCCGCTCGGTCCACCCAAGGTCCACCACGGTGAAGTATTTCCAAGTGTCTTGTGTCCATGGCTGTCGGAAGCCGTTGCATTTCGCCGTATGGCAGGCCGTATGTTTCATTGTTTCCATCTTGTATGAGTGCATGTCATCTTGGCGTTCGCGCCACGCATCGTACGCCGACTGAATATGAATCTCCATCGCGTAAAGCGCTTCCGCAGGGTCTAACGCAATTGTTCATTGTTATGAAGGCACTCAATTAGAACTATTGCATTCGATCATTACTATTGACACACTCACGCCCTCAACGTCAACTCCGAGCATATATATAAGACAGAACTTTCGCCGCATGTCCTTTCCTCCTCCTCCATTTCCTCATGTCGACCTACCAGTCGGCCTTGCGACATACTATTGCGACATATCCCGATGTTGCGTTCACTATTGTGCTCGGCTTGATTGTCTTCACAATTGTCAAATATGCACGAAGTCCATATCGCCAGCTTCCACCGGGCCCACCAGGCATTCCACTCATCGGAAATGTCTTCCAACTCATGACTGGGAATCAATGGGATACTTTTACTCGCTGGGGGAAAGAATACGGTGCGTTTACTGCAACTTCTTATAGAGCGCTAGTTGACCGTCCATTCCTAGGTGATGTTATCTCCGTCAGCGTGGTTGGGCAATGCCTTGTAATCCTCAACTCAGCGGAAGCAGCACACGAACTCATGAACAAGCGGGCTGCAAACTCGTCTGACAGGCCACGCAGTATTGTAGCGGCTGAGTATCTCACTGGCGGGCTCTTCTTTGTTTTCACGCCCTACAATAATCTGTACGCAGAATTCCATCTATCGCTTTACATGCTCATATTCTCCGTGATTCAGTCTACGCCGTTTCCGCAAGGCTTCCCATGAAGGGCTCAACAAGACGGTCACGGAAAGTTATCGACCAAGTCAGCACACTGAAGCTATTATCATGGCGGCGGGGGTCCTAGAGGCACCCGAACGCTTAACAGAACATTTCAAGCGCAATTCCGCCTCTGCAGTCATGTCCATGATTTATGACCACCCACCACTCACGAGTGGAACGTCTGAAGCCGTCCGCAATGTCGGCGAACTTATGATCCGCCTTACCCGCTCGGCGATGCCTGGCGCTCATCTCGTTGAGATCTTTCCCTGGTTGAGATATGTCCCTGCAAGGTGGGGCTTGCATTACGTCCCGCGAGACCGTACTGAACAAACGACAGCCTAGCCAAGTGGAAGCGGGATGCGTTGTACTGGTTCCAACATGATACCGAGATGCTTGAGGGGCTTTTCCTTGAAGTTCGCAAGCGGGTGGTACGCATACATCTCCCTTCCGTTTCATTGCTGACACTCGTCTTCAGGATGACGGAGACACTCGTCCAAGTCTCGCTGCAACGCTCATCAAGGAGGGAAAGAACCTCGGCCTGAGCGACCGTGAGAATGCATGGGCTGCAGGAACCATCTAGTATGTAATTTCCCGCTCCGGCAGCCTTATTGTTGTAACTTGCTCATTAATACCACTTCCAGTACCGCAGGCACTGAAACCACTGCCGGTGTCATGAACTGGTTTGTGCTGGCGATGCTCGCGTTCCCCGAACACCAACGCCGTGCGCAAGAAGAGCTCGATCGAGTGGTTGGACGCACCCGACTTCCCGCTTTCTCTGATATCGACCAACTGCCATACATACATGCCTTGATTCGCGAGACTATGCGCTGGCGTCCTGTAGACCCACTAGGCATGGTACATGTCACTGTCGCGGACGACTGGTACGAGGGCATGTACATCCCCAAAGGCACTATCTACGTACCCAATGTCTGGAAGTTCAACCACGACGAAGCCACGTATGGCCCCGACGCAGACGACTTCAACCCCGCGAGATGGATCGGCAAGGATGGCGAATTCCTTCCTGGTCCCGAACTGGCGAAAGAGGACGGTCACTTTGGGTATGGGTATGGCCGCCGTGTGTGTGTCGGCAAGTATGTAGCGCAACAGGCGCTCTTTATAAACATCGCGACACTTCTATGGGCAGTCACCATAGACAGAGTCAAGGATGATAACGGACAGCCCAAGCCTGTCGACATCGATGGATGCATCAACGAAGGACTCGTTGTGTACGGTTTCTTGGCTTCCACAAGATTCGTTTCGACTAACAAGTTTTCAGAGGACCGATGCCCTATGAGTTACTGGCGGTAGCGCGCTTTGCGGATGCATACACTCTTTTGAAAGCGGAGCGGGACGCAGTGTAGACGAATAGCACGAATGATCTTCAGTGGGGTCGTTGTACTAAGAATCTGGTCTGTCCAAATTTGGCAGGCATGTCATAATTCCATTGTCTTCAGTCCGCCAATGGCATATGCAGTAGTACAGTATATTTTCTAGTGTTCAGATACATACATGGGTTTCTTCTAATCACATACAACTTTCGGATTCATTCCATAGCTTACGCCGCCTTCGCCGCCGCTTGCACGAGCGTTGCCAAATCCCCTTTCAACTTTTTCAGCGCATCGACCGCCGACTTGATTTCCGTATCCACTTCAGGCGTCTTTGGAGATTTTGCCTTGAGCTCCCTCACCAAGTTGCCCTGCTCCGCAATCTTCGTGTCCAACTCCTCCATTTCCGGTGTCTTGGGGACATTCGGGAGGGGCGCAGCAGCTGCAGCCTTGCCCTTCTTGCCCTTGGGCTTCGGTGCTTCAGCCTCTTGAGGTCCCCCTCCGAATTGTTGACGGAACTTCTCCGCCTGCGCATCCTCAATGCGTTTGAACAAGTGCTCCGGCTTGCCAATGGTGTGTCCGGCGAGCAGGTCGGCGGAGAAGGCATCCGGTACGATGCGCCCAGGTGCATTCAGCTGCTGCAGTATCGCCTCAGAGGTCGCAGGCATGAAGGGGTATACAAGGACAGAAAGGATGTAAATGAGGTTAAGTGCGCGCGCGACAATTTGCGCACAACGCTTGGGGTCGGAGGTCATCAGTGCTTTGCCGAGCCCGGAGGACTGTAGGTAGAGGTTTCCGCGTTGAGAGACGTGCATGACAATCTGGAGGCCAAGCCGCAGTTTGACGGCTTCCATGGCGTCGGTGTATTCCTTCAGGAGAGTATTAATATCGGTGATGAAGGAAGAGTCGTGTTCGTCATTGGGAGAATACGGTCCTGGTGTCTCGTCACCGTCTGGAATGACACTGTCGTATTGCGACGAGACAAACTTGAGGGCACGGTTGACGAAATTGCCGAAGCTGTAAATGGTCAGAGGACCTTCAAAATGTGGTACAACGGCCCTTACTTGTTGAGCAAAACATTGTTGTTCGCCGCAATCTAGGGTGGGTTAACAAGGGATAGCTTGAACAAGCCAAGACATTACTCACACAGTCCGCCCATGAGAACATGGAATCACTGGTTTCTGGACGGGTTGAAAGGAGGTAGTACCGCCAAACAGATGCAGGAATTCCAGTTTCAGCAGCTTGTGTACCGAAGACACCACGATTTCGAGACTTAGAGAATTTGCCACCCTCGTAGTTGAGATACTCTGATCACAGTGAGCAAAAGTGTCGCACTCGGGTTAAGCTTCCTACCTGTGGTCGACAAATGGTGGAGCATAGTCCAGTCGCGGTTATCTCCTAGTTGAATAGATGGCCAGTAAACGGAATGGAAGTATGCGTTGTCCTTGCCCATGAACTGGTACAAGTGTACATTCTTCGGGTCGAACCACCATTTCTTCCACTCTGGCGTAAAGGTAGCGGTGATACTGGGATAGCCAATGGGGGCGTCATACTGTAGAAGCGTTCATATGAGATATCCAGGTCGGTAGAATACACATACCCAGACGTCTGTGTGTGCGTTTAGTCGGTATTTCAGAGCTCTGGAGGAATGACTTACAAAGCACCTTGCCCTCCATGGCTTTATCCTCCTCAGAATCGATGGGCACCGGTACACCCCACTTGAGGTCGCGCGTCAACGGAGTGGGTTGAAGGCCAGCCTTCATGCGAGCGTCGATAATCTCACCATCGGCACTGATGACGGAGTTTGGTCCCCACTTTCCTGCCTTCCATGCCCTCTTGAGCCATTCCTCTTCACGCGGCTGGACCTCATTCATCTTGAAATAATTGTGCGTCGACGTCTTTGTAGTCACTTTGTGGGTTTTGTTGACCAGGCAGCGGGGTTGAAGAAGCTCGACGGCATCCAATGTGCGACTACAGAGGTCGCATTGGTCACCTCGGGCATCCTGGTCGAAGATGAGTACGGTGCATGATGATTGGGCCAGTGCATACTTCATAATTGCAGTAAGGACAGATGCCCTCAACATAGCGATCTGCAAGGAATCTTGATTTGGCGTGAGATGCGGGATATGCACTTTCGGGGGAAGCACGCACTTGGGACATCCTTCACAGTATACCTGCTCCTTGTCCTGCTTTTCGAGCAGGCCATTGTCGCGGAGGTTACGGTAGATTTCTTGCGCAATTCTAGAGAGTTTCAACCCATGAACACGAAGTTGGGGCAGGGTACAAACTCGGTGTGCTTAGCCGTGGAGGTGCGACCGAAGTAGTCGAATCTACCGAGGATTTAGATAGTCAATGGTTCGCTGTCAGAGGCCACGCACCCAATGTCAAACCACTCGTATGTTGCTTTGTGTAGGACATGGTACTTGTCACAGAGCTCCTTGGGGGTAATTCCCTCCTTCAAAGCCTGTGTTTCTGTTGCGGTCCCATACTCGTCCGTTCCACAGATGTACAAAGTCTTGCGGTCCCTTGTACCTATGAGAGGTTGAGCTTATGTCGGTCCGGGGTCTCGGTGATACTTACGACTGTATCTGTGGCAGGTTTAGCACCTTTAGCGCTAACGAGTCAGAAAAGCGCGTACCGACTGTAGACATCGGCACTCAGAGTACTGCCAATGATGTTGCCTTGTATTCAGATTAGAGTTGCACGACATTATCCAGTATGAGGGTGTACCGAGATGCGGGACATTGTTGCAATATGGTAGTGCCGATGTAATTAGGATGTTAGCTTGGCCTTCCGTGGGGAGTCTGTAATGGTTTGGGCTCTAAGCTTGCAGTCGCCAGGAAATGAGCATACGTTGCGGGTGCACCCGGGTGTGGGATTGTTCGGATGATGCCCTCTGCTTGCCGTATGTTTTGGTGAGCCATGGCGGATACGTCGAAAGCTTGTAAAGTGGTGATCGAGAATCGATGTGACGGATTGCGCGTAGTGTGACTCACGCGATCTCGTGATACTGCCATTGTTCACCCTTGTGCACGCTCAGAGATAGGCGGGGATACTTTACAAACACAGAAATCGATGGCACAACAAAGCCCGGAAACGATCATTCTACCTTTCTCACAAAGGAAATCGCACTTCATGCTGTAAGATTGCAAACTGGCGATGCTGAACGTATCGTGTAAGCAGGCAATGTTTACATGGATACCTGACAAAACTGCGAAATTCAAGCTTGAGGTTTCGCAGCACTATAATTCAGCGTATTTCTCTTCCCCGACGCATCTTTCACACATGCTCGATGGCACCATTCATTGACTTTCTGACTCTCGGGATTTCCGAGGCAACGAGTCTCCGGGTACAGGCGCCTGGGCTTCGGGATATCCACTGGCGCTGCGACTCCCGACGGAAACTCCCAAGGTATAAGGATGGCGCACGCTGTACTCCTACAACACTGGCATTGACCTCCGCAATGGCCTCCCGACCCTCAGACATCGACAACTTGTTGAAAGCCCAATTTTCTTGTCGCTACTACACGCCCCAGTCTGTTCCACGAGAGACTATGGAAGGTATCATAGATGTCGCTCGTAACACCCCATCTGGAGGGAACATTCAGTAAGTGTTTCTGTACCAGTGTTCATACAATGCTTGACGCGAACTATACAGGCCTTGGAAGGTGTATATCGTTACGGGTGATGCACTGAGGGATCTTTCCAAGGACATAACCAAGGCCTTTCTCAATGGCGCTCCCGGCCAGTACGAGAGCGAGTACGAGTTCCTACCTTCTGACCCTCCAGCGGCGATCAAGGAGCGCCAGTCGAAATGGGGTGCTGGATACTATGGTACTTTGAACGTCTCTCACGATGATGTTGCCGGAAACCGAGCGGCAATCCTACGGAACTTGTGCGCACTAGTTCACCATTCACGCTTTACACTGACCTTTGTGAAGCCAGTTCTACGGCGCCCCTGTAGCCCTCGTCTTTACTACTGAACGCAAGCTTCCACACAGTAAGCTCTGATATTGCAACTGCTAGAGAATAAAGGATTCAACTCGGCGTCAGACTCTTGGCTAAACATAGGTTACTTCGCGCAAAGTGTGACTTTGGCTGCGCGGTCTCGTGGTCTGGAAAGCGTCTCCCAGGTGCGCTGGCCGTGGGCATAAACATGGATAGAGGGTGACTGACTTTTCTGCAGCAAAGCATCGCCATTTACCACAAGATTTTGCGGAGACACATCCCTATCACGGAAGAGGAGATAGTGATTATGGGGATGTCCATGGGCTATCCAGATCACGAGGAAGTCGCTAAATGGCGCTACCGCCCAGAGAGACGGGAGGTCTCCGACGTAGCGTCGTTCATTGGTTTCTAGAGACACTAGATATTTACGCTGCTCAATAATGTGCGAAATATTTTATAGAGCAGTTTGCAATGAAAACCGCACACGAGACAGATCTAGAGATAGCACGCCTAAAGGGGATAACGCAATGAGATAAACACTCGACATTTAGCCCTGGCCACAAGCTCCGCCTTTCCCTACCACTACCAGCCACCGAAAAAACCCTCGAAATGGCAACCCCACCTGCGCCGCCTCAGCCATCGATGGATATGAACGCAAACAGCAAACATATGAACCCGCTGCCAGCATCCGTCTTCACACTACCACAGACGGCACAGCTCGAGGCTCTCTTCACGATCATCCGCGACAAGGACACCGCTCGTGGTGACTTTCTGTTTTACTCCGACCGGATCATCAGGTTGCTCGTCGAGGAGGGCCTCAACCATCTGCCTGTCATCCAGCGCACGGTCGTGACACCTACAGTGCGTGGGTCGTGTGCTACATCCATTAGACGTGATTGACCATATGCGTAGGGCGCAAGCTACGACGGCGTCGGCTTCGAAGGCAAGATCTGCGGTGTCTCAATCCTGCGCGCTGGAGAGGTAAACCCTCTTCGCAGCCCAGACAGTCGTGGCTAAGCACGCGCCCAGGCAATGGAGGCTGGCTTGCGTGAGGTCTGCAGGAGTGTACGGATTGGAAAGATCTTGATCCAACGCGTGCGTTCTCATTATGAGCGGGGGAGCACACTCTTACACGTTCATTTCAGGACGAGGAGACAGCACTGCCTAAACTCTTCTACTCAAAGGTCACGCTTTACACCGCTTGGTCCCATGTTTCTGACCCTCCTTCAAGTTCCCGAATGACATTGCCAGCCGATACGTGCTGCTTCTTGACCCGATGCTTGCCACTGGCGGGTCCGCAATCAAGGCCGTGGAGGTGCTCATGGAACACGATGTGCCCGAAGAGCGCATCATATTCATCAACCTCGTCCGTACCCATAACCCCTCGCTCAGCGTTTCCCTTCTCACCTTCGCATGCAGATATCCTCGCCGGAGGGTTTGCGCAAGTTCTCGGACAAGTTCCCCAAACTCAAAATCATCACCGGCTGGATCGACGAGGGCCTCAACGAGAAGGCATATATCATCCCGGGCTTGGGTGACTTTGGTGAGCGCAGATACTGCGAGTAAGCCATACATTCAATCGGGAACTTGGGGGGTCACGTTTGCGATTACAACTCATCGTGCTTTACCTGGAATCTACTCTCCAACCAGTGTCTCATGGCACGGTTGAAATCGTTCGCATTCTCGAGATGGACCCAGTGCGAACCCGGCATGGTCTGTGACGATGAGAGGCTGGGGAGATGATGCATGAAATTGAAACATACCACTGTCTCTAAGTCAGGTAGGAAGACTGCCGATTTGAGCATCAGTGCCGCCTTCTCCCAGTCTGCGACGGGGTCATGTGTGGGATACAGCGCAAGGACAGGCTGAGGAAGTGTTGCATTTCCTTGGTCCCTCACTCTTTCCCATGATTGTTTTCGGTTCTATGAGTTGATGAGCAAGGGCCACTTGATACATTCCTCGAGACCAAGCACCTCCGTAGTGTAGAATTGCAGCGCTGGACCTTACAGTTAGTACGGGAGATATATGAAAGAGATATCTGTGCACGTACAGTTGCGATATCCCTGGACACTGAATTCCTGGACCATGTAGTCCTCTTCCTCTGGGGAGAACCAAGGAATCGGTGGAATCTTTCAGAAGGGTTAATAAATCAGCGAGGATATTGACAAAGGCTTCACCTCGTCGTGGTCACTCCATGCGCCAATGAATGACTCTGTGGATTTCAAAAACGCATCCGGCGGAGGACTCGACTTTGCGCGCAACGTCGAGCGTAAGGAGCGGCGAATGTCTGCATCGAGCTCTTTGACTGCATTGTCCGTGTCCTCGTCAAAGTAGATCTGGTAAGCCAACTTGGCCGATATGCTGGGCATCATTCGCGTCGCAAGGAAGTCTGGTCCGGCAGGAATGTACTTGGATGCCTATGAGCGCACTGCAGTCTCCGATTAATATGGACTCGAACGCACGGGTACAACGCCACCAATAATGCCCTTGAAGATATCCGGCCGCGAACGGCCAGCCTCGTAGCATACAGCACTGCCCCAGTCGTGTCTATCCGTCGTCAGATGCGGGCTATACACAAAGTTCATTGTGGGCAAGCCCATTCGCACCCAACACATACAGCTTCCTTCACGTTCGCATGCTCGAGAATACAAGTGAGGTCCCCGACATGATCAAACAGCGCACCGGACGAGCGCACGTCCTCTGGGTGTGTCGAGCGTCCGAAGCCGCGCAAGTCCGGGACGATGAGGTGGTAGTCTTTCTGTACAACGCGTCGGTTATGAAGCTTCCCGGGCACCGGTTGATCAAGCATGCATACCTCGAATTCGCTGATTTGGCGTGCCCAAGTGCTCCAGATACTGGGCCAGCCGTGTACGAGTATCAGTGTCGTCTCTGCAGTAGGGTTGATGTCAATATAGCCTAGAGATAAAGCCACCACTCGTTAGCAAGGATCGCGTCCAAACGCATTCCTTTTGAAGACGCACTCAGAGAAATGTCCACTTCATGATTAGTGTCGCGCTTGGCCGCTTTACAAGTCGCGCTGCTTCGTGTATATGCTGTAGGGTCAAATGAAACCGCGAGTGCAGGGAAGAGGCCCAGCAAGAGCAGAGAGGGGCGCAAATTCCACATCGGCAGTGAGAAGACGAGACGCGAAACTATACAAAAAGCAGGAGAGCAAAGTTGGCTTCTGGTTGGCTGATATCACCGCGATCGGCCCGCTCACTGTCAATGAACGTGAATCCACCAGGAATCCACCCACAAGAGCGCAGTCCTGCATCCTTTTCAGCCTACGTACTGTACATCGGTCCATTGGTTACTTAAATTGGGAGGCCTTCACCGAAAATTCAGCATTCGGTCTGGGCTAATACCTTCATTATCATTTACGTGAGCACGTTCGAGTCCATGGGAGACCGATGTAATGATGTGAGTGCGCGCTCGATAGGTCCGTATACATAATCTACCATCTGTGGGCATACCTTCCCTCACGGCAATTCTGATTCTCACGCGTTCATCGAGAGTCCGACTGTTAGCGCTGGGAAAGTACAAGTGGCAAATGTTGCAATCAGGCAGCTCCAAACACCGTTAATTCACACAGTTCGCGAAAACCCCGACCGCCAGTCGCATTAGATGATAACAATGGACCGAATCAAACGCTAGAGGCCAGGGGATGGAAGACAGAGGAAGTCTGAAATATGTATGTAGCAATATCTAACTATGCAGCGTGTAAATTGTGGCAAGAATTGCGATTGAGAATTACCGATGAAGATAGGCAAGAGGGATGACGGAAATTGGCATGTGTATGAGTCGAAGGGGATGCCGGGCGCCGCATATTGTCTAGACGCCTTGTGGTGTCGGCTGCTGCATCGGCAGGGTACTGTCGCGCGCTTGTCCTTGCATGTCCTGACAGACGTTAATGACATGTCTGGGCGATTGGGGATGGACATACCACCCGCTGCTTCTTAATCGGCCTCGGCCGTACACCAGCATTTCCAGCCCTGGCTCCCACAATGGCTTTGGGAACCTGTTGCGGAGCTTGCTGTGGTGTCGGAGGATTCGCGGAAGGTGTTCCAACGGTATCTTCTCGGGGTCGTTTTATGCCCCGGACAGCTTGTTGTTGTTGCTTAGCCTGTAGCGTACTGGCGCTGACTGGTGGGGCGCTCAGTGGATGGGGAGTAGTTGTTCGCGGGGTGCTAACACCAGGACGGGGTGTCGAGAGACCGTTGACCTGGACAGGCGGTACATGGGGCTTCGCACTAGTCGGGCGAGATACAGGGCCAGTTGGCCGTGGTGTACTTGCGGTCATGGGTGATGCAGGAGTGGATGCTTGGGGCAGTGGCGTCTGCGGTAGAGATGCCTGAGCCTTCGCGAGACGCTTGAGTTCCTTACGCCGCTTTCGGTCTTCGCGGGCCTGCGCTGACTCAAGGATCAATGTTGTGATATTCCACTTGGCAAGGTCAGACGCAGAAGGCTCTCTATATTGACATCACTTACGCCTTTAAGGCCCTCCAAACTGACGCTGAAGTCTTCTTGCGTCCTCTCATCGAACGGTTGAATGTTAATGCGCTGCTTCGGCGGCATCGCCATCATAGTAGCGAGGTAGTCGTCCTTCTTCATCGAATGTTTGCCTACATGGCTATGAGCTAGGTCCTATGCACAGGCAAGAGGCAACGCACCAGGTACGCCCTTTATCAAATGCTTATAACTCTTTTTGATTTTATCCTTCGCGCCACCTTCATCGTCGTCAGGATCGCCAGCGGCTGGTGCAGGGGTGTGGGGTGGGACCGCAAGCGAATCCTTTTCTTTTGCTTTGCCTTTCCCCTTGTCCGCGGTAGGGGAGCTTGGCTCCGCGTCGTCCTGCTCCTCGTTCTTGACGTACTTGTCATACGCATCGAACAGGTGGAACTTGGAGATGAGATCCTCTGTGCTTCTGAAAAATATGGGCGGCACTGCGCGTACTGCCTCTGGCGTCAGCGCTGGGCGCCGCCGCGAATGAAATTCCAAATATCACCTGGCGGCGGGAAGAACAAGGGAACCGGATCCGAGACGATTTCGGCGGGCGGCGTGTGCGGGCGAGATGGTCCAGCAACAGCATTATTCATTTCGAATTCCGTGCGAGTGGTGATTTTAGTGTGAATCGGCGAATATAGCAAAAGCTGGCGGCGCTGAGTTAGGTTGACCGGTAGTGGTGGTCAATGATAGAAGACGCGACTGACAAATGATGGCATGGTCCCCATTTCGGCCCGTGCCACCACGTGGTGTTCACAATTGACAATCCTTTTGTCTTGAACCATCGTGTTTTTCGGGGCTTGTTTTTGCTGGGCAGACTGCTCCTTGTCCTTGGAGTAGAATCGACGCAAATTTCACGACTTTCGAATCAGCCCGTGGAAGCACCGGACTGCACTGTGCATATAAGCGCCGATGTCCTCTAGCGAGAACACCCCAACTGCCGTCAAAACCTGGCGCGCGCGATGCGAACAGCAGGTTGTAGAGACCACGCTAGCACACAGGTCCGACTCGAGAACAACTTAGGGAGCGCTAGGTGTGCTTGACGTTCGTGCTTTGCATGCGACACTGAGCTATGCGCAGACCTGACCTCGAAAGCGACGAAATTGACTGGCCTGACAGCGTTATCACCAGACACAATGGCGATCCAAATTCCTTTCGTACAATGATGAACAAGCTCTCGCAGCCAATACGTGTCATATCTTCCGTCGTAGCTTCAAGCATCATCTCGGTCTGCTTTCACACAACCTGGAACTTGTGGCTCTTTCTACCTGCCACGCTTAGAAAGCGATTCTACCTTTTTCTACGAAGCAACGCTCCCCGAAGACCTTTCCAAGCCTGCCGGCTGCCTGGCGGTTTCGCGCTAAAGGTAGCTCGCGAGCCTCTCATCGAGGTGTCAAATATGCGGTTTGTCGAGGCCAACACCTCGATTCCTGTTCCCCATGTCTACGACTGGATTCCCAGCCAAGGAGGACCCGGGCTTATAATCATGACTTGGATTGAAGGAGAGGATTTGCGGAAGTGGCTCGGAGACCGGACCCACTTCCCAGACGAATACTATTCCCTGGCCGATGATCTTGAGAACGGAGAAGACGTCGACATTCAAGGCACGATTGCGAAGCTAGAAACGTTCACCCCCGAAATCGATTATTCGGACGCATCGTTTGTTGTCGACGATCTCCGCCAATCCATTTCTCAACTTCGCGCACTCCCGCCTCCAGGCGACGGGAGGGTTTGTGGACTCAATGGCCAGCCGCTCGTATGTCTACGATATGACGGAAACCGCGATGTAGAACACAAGCTACACCCTGTGAAGGATGTACCTACTTTTCATCAACTGCTCCTCGACCAAGTTGGATGGAAAGACATTCGTCTCCCGCGCATCCTGCTCATTGGGGAGAAAGTTCTTACAAGGCACTACGAAATACGCTTCGCCCACTCGGATCTCAATCCTACTAATATTCTGATCAAGGATGGTCGTCTGGCTGCCATTATAGACTGGGAGATGGCTGGTTGGTATCCTGAATATTGGGAGTATACCATGCTTCATCTTCAGAACCGAAATCGCAAGCCACTCGCAATGTTCTGGAGACATGTCAACCCTTGCGGCCGACAATATGATGAGGAGCTGAAGTTTGAGAGGGCTTTGTGGCACAGCTCGGGACATACGTTCATACCTCCTGGTGTTGTCGAAGATGATCCTTACGATATTCCAATCGACTGAAAAAGAAATCGTAATTGTTTTCCAAGTATACGTACATATCACGATCAGGCTTTGCGCTCGGGCTTGCTGATTCGATGGGGCCAACGTTGTCATGTCTTCAGAGCCTTTCGCCAAACGGTTGGATCGGTATCATCTATGTAGGTTCAATTTGTATGAATTCTTAGTTTGAGGCCGATGCCAGACAATAGACCATTTTAAGCTTTCGCTTCAAATTTCTAGTCTTTTAGGTCAATGATATGAACGATTGATCAGGACAGGATATGGCAGACGCGGTTAACAAATGATGGCATTTCGGGCCGTGCTACCGCATGGTATTCAATCCTTTTGTCTTGAACCATCGTGTTCTACGCAGATTGTCTTTTGCTGGGACCTACTCTCCCGAATATTTGCGGGGAACGACACGATTGACGGTTCCATTTCAAATCATCTTGATACCCAAATCCCGCCGGTGGAAACGTTGCTCTGCCCCGTGCACAACATACGCTTGCTTGGCCGATGTCCTCCGGCCACAACACCCCGACTACAACCAAGAGCTTGCGCTTTCGGCTTGGACAGCTGGCTGCGGGAATGATCCGAACCCCTACATGCGATTGCGAGCAAGCCGGTCAACAGTCACAGCATTCGTGCGTAGCCTAACGTGCGTGTTTTGGAAACGACGCTGAGCCATACACAGAGCACCTACAGACGATGAGAAGCTCACGTTTGTCTCCACGTCCAACATCACCATTGACCACCACGGCAGTGCACATAATCCCTTGTTCGAACGCGAACGCGAAGAGTTCAAGCGCAAGGACGATTCAGCAGCCTTTTGTACAGCCATGATCAAGGTTCCGCAATACATCCACACGCTCTCTTGTATCGTGGCCTCAAGAGTTCGCTCAGTCTGCTTTCAAATGTCCTGGAACTTGTGGCTCCTCTTCCCTGTCACGCTCCGGAGGCGACTTTACCTTCATTTACAAGACACTTCCAACCAGGATGCTTTCGAAGCTTGCCGGCTGCCAGGCGGTCTGGCACTAAAAGTCACTCGCAATCCTTTTCTTGAAGTGTCGAATCTCCGTTTTGTTGAGGCTAACACCTCAATTCCCGTTCCTCATGTCTACGACTGGGTTCCCAGCCAAGGAAATGACGTTGGGGATGGGGTTGTAATCATGACTTGGATCGAAGGAGACAATTTGTGGAATTGGCTTGCTGACCGCACTCACTTTCCGGACGAATACTACACCTTAGTCGATTACCTTGAAAATGGAGAAGACGTCGACATTCAAGGCACGATTGCGAAGCTAGAAACGTTCACTCCCGACATCAACTTATCGGACGCGTCGTTTGTTGTCGACGATCTTCGACAAGCCATTTCTCAACTTCGAGCACTGAAGCCTCCTGGTGACGGGAGGGTCTGTGGTCTCAATGGACAGCCACTCAAGTGTCTTCGATATCATGGAAACCGCGATGTGCCTCACAAGCTATACCCTGTGAAAGACGTACCCACTTTTCATCAAATTCTCCTCAACCAAGTCGGGTGGAAAAGCATTCGTCTACCCCGTATCCTGCAGATTGGCGAGAAGGTTCTTGCAAAGCACTACGAAATACGCTTCGCCCACTCGGATCTCAATCCTACTAATATTCTAATCAAGGATGGTCGTCTGGCCGCCATTATAGACTGGGAGATGGCTGGCTGGTATCCTGAATACTGGGAGTATACTATGCTTCATCTTCAGAACCGAAATCGCAAGCCACTCATTGCCTTCTGGCGACACGTCAATCCTTGCGGTCAACGGTATGAGGAGGAGCTGGAGTATGAGAGAGCATTATGGCATAGCTCAGGGCATACGTTTATACCTCCTGGTGTTGTCGAAGATGATCCTTACGACGCTCCCGTAGAATAAACATGAAAGACTTAGATTGTGATTATGTACGTGTCATTGTCACGACCAACTTTGGTTGCTTATCCTACGACCAAGCCTCGGCTTTCTTTGCTACAGCAGTCAGAACCTTCCTCGATCCTTCTCCCCCTCCCCTCAGGTATTGTGCAGCAGAAGTCTTCTGAATCAACTCTGCCTCCAGTGCATCAACATCATCGCATTTGACAAACAATCCAATCTCGTTGAGGGTACGGATGGCTTCCTTGAACCAGACACGACAAGTGAACTTTGACTCCCGTGCCCGCTGATTCTCTGGGATCGACATTGGGATGTCTTCAACGCATCTAACCAAGTGGCTGTAGTCGGCATCATCCGCGATATGGCCAATCTTGAGGAATGCTACAGCCGCTACTGAGGAAGGGCCATCCCAACTCTTGGCCTCGAATTGCCAGGGTGTTGTATTCCCATTCGTAGTTGCATGGATCTTGTGGCCTGTGCGCTTACCCTGTCAGTTGTGAGCCTTCGCATGCTTCAAGTTCCCAGAGCAATTACAATGGTTCCGTACCTTAGCAACGTATATGATCCAATGAAATTTCCCTGCCAATTCGGCTTCGGTCAGCGCAGCGTAGACCTCGTTCCGCTCCATTGCGTGGTGAAAGTAAAGTACCAAGAAACGCGTTATCGCGATCTATATGGGAAAGAAGCTGATCATGTGATCATGCAATGGACCAGAAGATCATCGTGAAATTTCCTGGGCTCTGAACTTCTGAACGTTGCCTGCACAATCTTCAAGAAATCACGGCTGGAGTGCATTCATCGCTATCACGCGTAGCGTATGTAAGTTTGATCTGCCAGGCGGTTCGTGTTTCTCTACTCTTTAATCTGGTTTGGATTCCACATTCATCCTCTGTTTTGTATTGAGACTTCATCCTGCCTCCGACCATTCAAGACCTCACTGTCTCGTGTCCATATTGTAGAACGATATCCACGGCTTTCGGCTTGCTTCGCAGAATCTTCATCGTCAGTGCTGGAGATTTCCGGACAAACAACTTGAAGGCGGTGACATGCAGCCATGAACACCGGCGTCTGGAAGCATGCTGCATAGTATGGTGGTTTTTCATCAGAGTGTATTTTGGCTCACCAAACGCGAATCAAATGCTGTATGCAGTGCCAGTGGGATCATCAATAGCCATTCTTGAATGGCTCAATTGGAGGCTGGACACTCACAATTCCCTATTCTTGTATGCCTGGAGGCCACCTGGCTGTTGCCACCCAACTTCATGTCCATACACGCACGGGATATGCGCCAGTGTCCGCTGTTCTTGCGTCTTTGAAACTCTCTCATGGAGCCCCGTGAATACTATGCGGCATTTCCACTGTACTGTACAGCCAGCGGAGGTGACAGTACCGAAGCAGCCGTGATTGAACCGCTCGAGGATGCGCATGTATGGCCTGGAGAGCCATTATTCGTCCCACCTGAACTAATTTTGCGTCTGTCAGACCGATAGCGCCGACCCTCTGATTATCTCCCGGTTCGTTCCTAAACCAGACTCAGAGCTCGACCCTCGTACACTTTCTCGCACCTTCTGCCAGCCCTATTTTTCCCACCCTCTGGCTAAGCAGATGCGCCGCGTCGTTCTAGGGCCTTGATCCCCGCCCACTTATCTAACGAGGCGTGGTCTAGGCGTGCATCCAACCTTTTTACTACCGGCCCACTGCCGATACCTAGGTCCTCGGTTCTGGTCTACCTCGTGGTCATGGCATACATATACTCATGGCACGCGCCCAAATAGCGAAACCGCTTTCTCTAGAATACCCACACGCATTCGCATCTTGCGAACTGACACGCAATTCGCCATGTCGACTTGGCCGAAAGCCAACGACCCGATAGTCAAAGTCAGCAGTGTTGCTAGACATATTCATGGGTGGTCTTGGGCGACGGTACGTGCAATCATGCCACTGGCGCTGTCTCGTCTAATAACAGTCCTAGTATCCTGTAGTGATGGGCACTGGCGCTGTCTACCTCACCCTCTCTGCTCTGAAAGACCATCCACCATGGCTGCACACCATGGAGATCGTGTTTTGGTCCATATCAATATTTATCTGGACTTTGAATGCATTGATATTGACCCTCCAAGCTATACGTGCGTGGATATGTCCATTAGCAATGCTCACCATTAATTCCTTGCAGTATTCCCTCAACGAACCTTGAGACTGATACAGCACCCTGTTGAAGGATCATTCGTCCCTCTCATGGTTAGTCGCTGACTACAACCATTTGTGTATTTTGACTCACCTTGTCGTAGGCGCTGTGTCTGGCCCCAATCTTCTTGGGAACACTCACTTACGGGAAAGTTAGCGCCGGCTTTGCGTACATCCTCTTCTGGTGCGTGCCGGTATTTCGCGAGAAGATCTGTATGCTGATCCATTGCTTGTTGCGCATAGGTTGTACGTCTCCGTAGCACTCTCTATCTGTTTGCCTATGCTTGTCGTGTGGTTCGCTGAGCCCCACGACCTCACCCACTTCACGCCTGCCTACGCATTTTTGGTAAGAGCACCTCCACCTTCCTTGGGCGCCACTTATCTCATGTCGGCAGATTTTCCCCATGGTCAGTGCCGCCCCCATTTCCCCGTGAGCTGCCACTTACTTACCTGGATGGTAGATGCTGGTTGGTGTTGTCGCATTCAGCGTCATTCGCGTGATGGATCCCACTCAAGGCAGGACCATGGGTGTCCTATTGGTTGGATATTTCTTCCAGGGTTTGTCTCCTCGCCAATGTTCGAGCATTAAGCTGACTGTGTACAGGTCTTGGCTTCTTTATGACCTTCTTTTACTTGTGCATCTACGTGATGAAGTGTGTTCATCCTAAACCGTGCATGAGAACATGACTGACTCTCACGAAGAATCATGACTACTGGGATATACGAGGGCCATCAAGCAAATGCAGCCTTTATCGTTTGTGGACCCCCAGGATTCACCGCATTCGCACTCATCAATTTGAGTAAATACTCGCGGCAAATGTACGTCGTAAATCAAGCCAACGCCGCCACCATCGCTGATGATTCGTAGCCTTGCATCCCAGCCAGATCTTGAAATATCCGGCGAGATGTGGTACTCGACCAATGTGCTGGCCGCACTCATGCTCTACGGCCTTGCGATCTACTTCTTCGCCTTCGACGTCCTGCCCTACTGGAACAAATTGCACCGCACCAGGCAGGGACTCGACGAAATCCTCGGATGTGCGTCTGACAAGCCACATATTCTCACGAAACCTTCTCACACATCCCCGCAGATTGGGCGCTTACATTCCCCAACGTCGGCTGGATCCAAGCCACCCGCAGCTTTGGAGACGTATTCGGCTACGAAGTGTTCAACAAAATACACCTCATTATGACTATCATCATATGTTGTATCTGGGGTATCCTTGTCGTCCTCACCGCCAAGGCTTTCTGGAAACGCAAAATCCTCATTTCTTCTGCCGACGATGTTCTTAAGGATGCATGGCTTTGGCCTCGACGCCCCGCTGGGACTGGCCCTGTGTTGGTCCACGAAGATCTGGAGAGCGCCGTTGCATTCCAGCGCTCGCCGATGGGGAATGGGGGGCCTGGGCTGTCAAGCGGGACCACAACAGCCTCGGTCAGTATGGTCAACCTGGGAAAACCGGACTTGGATATGTACCAACGCCCAACCCGTCCAGCAACTCGCTTTTACGAGTCAACGGATAGGACAAAGGAGGATAGGTAGAGTTTTTGCCTTGTATTTTAGATGTTTTCTTTCTGGGACTGTCGTTAGATGACTTACTTGAGGTCTGATATATGTAGAGTAGTGTATACCCTGCAGGAGTCCTGCATATTGTCCAAGCCTTCCAAAGGTTCCCCCAAGAACCGTAGATATATCGCATTGCTTTCGCGACTACTCAAACCTAGATAATTTATCCTTACCAACCTCCACTTGTTGAATTATGCCGTAGCGATGAACTTCATCGCGTTCGACGATATTGTTGACAGCGTGATCTCCTCGGTTGGCGGTGGGCCATCCTCGTCTTCGAACCCTGGTCGAACCAGCTTCTGGATGGTGCAGACGTCTGCGGATACCGTTAAAATGCGCGCCAGCTGCAGCATAATTTCGGGCGAGAAAGTGGCCGGATTCAAAGAAAGCTCCTGGTGAAAGGTTTAGAAAATGGATTCAAATGCCTCAAATGCCAACACACCTTCCATGCCAGGATGCCAGCGACGTGTTGGGAGTTTAGCACCGCAGGAGCAAGTGGATAGACATCGAAGGACGCGTCTGCGTCTGCCCAAATCTTTTCATCCTGAGAAACTGGAACCTCTGGTTCGCCGTAATCCAAAGTGGTGGTATGCTCGTCGACAACCATTGATTCGTCCTGGGGGTTGGCTTTGGAGCTTGATTGCCGTCGTTTCTTTTTGGATTTGGTCCACATCCCTTCCTCCACGTCCACACTGGTGACGAACATGTTCCGCGGGAGGTCGCTGCGCTCTGATGGTGGAATGAAGCGGTACGAGTTTTGGCTGGATGCAACAACAACTGGAGGAGATGTAGGGGCGACGACTGGGACGGAAGGTACTTCAAACACAATCTTGGAGCCGGTCGGATGAACTAGAGCCTGCTTGTAGCCCTTCTTCTTATTTTTGTTTCCCATCGAGAACATATGCAAACTCAGATCGGCATCCTCTGGAGAAATGTCCTGCGCGTTCGCAGAGGATAGGTTCTTTGGTGGTGGTGGCGGGGCGGCCTGTTGAAGCGGAACTCCTGAAGCGAGAGCCTTGTCATGTAGCTTTTTCAGACGTCTTCGCTGATTCCGGCTCTGTGTTTGTGCCAGTCCTTGGCCAGGCGGCACATGTTGGCGGTTTGAGGTCTGTCGAGGTGGCCTGCAGATTGTCAATGGGGCGAGTTTCACACACAGAAGTATCCGTACGGTTTCTTCGCAATGGGGATAGACTTTGGGGCAGAGGAGTCGCTGGAATCGGAGGAGGACTCATCTTCAGACGAGGAATCGTCTGAGGAATCATCTGAGGAGTCCGAAGAATCCGAGGACGACTCCGAGGAAGATGAAGAAGACAATTTTGCACGCTTTTTGTGCACGGGTTCTGAGGTATGTTGAACTTTCCGCCTGGAGAGCATGTGGGAACGCACCAATTGCATCTGCCTTGCGTTTCTTCGAATTCACCTTCAGCTTGATCACAAGCAAGTCTCCTTCTCGCAATATTCCATTCAGAGGCAGCTCCTCAAGAAGCTCGAAGCCGTCCATTTCCAAAGTAAAGCCATCGGGAGTGACCATTCGATCTTTGAGTGCTGGTGCAGTTGAACATAATGACTTTTTGAGGATTTTGAGCGGTGCTTCCGGATCGAATGGAAACCAAAATTTAGACACTGAGAGTGGTGGGTCGCATTGAATTCGCAATCTCATTGTATTTCGGTAGGGTATTCCAGACGCGTGGAGGAGCAGAGAAGAGAAGAGGCATGCTCGGGCCGGCAGTCCGAGCGATCATTTCACGGTCACGCCACGCAGTTTCGAGCATTTCGACGATTCTGATTCTGAACCAGCATGTCCACTGGTGTCTTTTGCGTGCTTTTGGCTGCGCATAACGAAAGTTGCCTCTGTAGCCAGCCTTACGTCAGCCTCCGAAGTCAACTCAAAACCAACGCAGTACTTACCACACACGCCTTGTGAGCGTGGTGACCGGTGAACAGCTAGACCTTTTCATCCCTTTCTACCACCCAGTTACCGGTCAAGAATCGCGTGTTCCGCGTCCAAGCGCCTCGAGTTCATCACCGAATCGAGTCATTCTTGTTCTGCATCATGTCGTCCAGGTTGACGCGTATTGGAGGGAGTAGCCATGCTATTTTCTCCGCGAGAAATAGGTAGATTAGGTTCGATAAGGAGATACTCGCATGTTGGAACCTGGCGCCATCATAGCGGAATTGTGTGATTGTTTATTCGTGGACTACAAGCATTTGAGTGTACATTTCTGAGTGTACATTGAGAACGGCATTTTCGAGCGGCCGCTCATCCACCTCTGCCTGGTGTTCGCAGGTCTTCACCCCAAAAATTGCACCCTGTTATAGCGTTTGTTGCAAAGATAAGGCCGGTCGACGCCGGACCGGGGTATTACAGGCCCCGATCCAGGCATTAAGCACACGCGTTATGCAGGCGGCAACTTGGACCATTTCCGTTCTTTATCTCTGACTCCCACTAAGCAGTCGCCCTTGCCCACTTTGCGACTGGATACCCAATGCCCGCCCAGCCAGTCGTCGATGCTACCATAGCCATTGACGGCGAATCCATCACCGTCTGCTCTCCCTCAACTTCGCGTTCCCGCCAGTCACCACAGTCTCTCGTATCCCCAATGCACATACCGTCAGAGACCGACCCGCTCATTGGGCCTGCTCGCAGGAGCAAACCATTCTACCGTGCACGTCCACTATGGTGCGTAAATCCACCTCGTCAATAGCTCCATTTCTCAAAGCGCCCACAGGATAGTACCCTTTGCTATCACTGCAGCATTAGTGGTGTGTGGCGTGTGATACATGCTCCTGCAGCTGTTACTGACATTGGCACAGCGCGGCATGACCGCAGCCCCGCGAATAGAGGTCTTTACCCAGCTTGCCTGCGCTCAGATACATCCCCATCCCTATAACCATACTGTTTCTGCAACCTCCGCCGACTCACTATCATTCCACGGCGCACCCTCCGCACCAAATCTTCCACCTCTTTGGATATCGCTCGAAGAGGGCGAAGAAGACCCCCGTCATCTTCCCTCGCGACAATGCATGAACGACCCCGCTGTCCAGGGCTATGCCGCCCGCCTCCAGACAACGATGATCACCACCATGGGGCTCCTCAGTGTGTTGAGTACTGGCTGGTGGGGCCACTTTGGCGAGCGCTTTGGCCGTACCAAGGTCCTTGCCATTGCCACTCTCGGCCTCTTCCTCACGTAAGTACAATGACTGCCTCCTGGAAAACTGCTGACAAGTCGATGATAGTGATATGACCTTTATCCTTGTCTCAACTCCCGGCTCACCGCTTGCATCCCATGGCCACAAGCTACTCCTTATTTCTCCCATTATCGAAGGTTCATTGGGTGGATGGTCTACATTACAAAGCGTAACCAACGCCTACATCTCGGACTGTACATCGTCCGGCTCGCGTGCCTCCGTATTTTCGCGCTTCGCTGGCGTCTTTTTCTTTGGTTTCAGCATGGGCCCAGCGCTGGCAGGCTGGTTGATTCGCAACAAGATTGGCCTAGCGCCTGACGCGGAGACCTCTGTTGCCCCAGTCTTTTACATCGCATGCTTGTGCTCCTTCCTCAACGTCTTGTTCACACTCTTTGTGGTTCCGGAGAGTTTATCCGCCGATAAACGTGCTGCTGCACAAGCCTCATACCGAGTTCAGCACTCTGCGAAGGGCAAGGGCAGGGCGCTCAGCGGTTCTGCCCCACTGGCGGATAATGAAGGAGCTAGCACGCAGGAGGAGCGCGACGAAGCATACGCAGATGTGGGCGTCATCCGTACCTTCCTCAGCCCGATGGCCTTGTTTTATCCTGTCAAGCTCACGGACGCGAGTACCAACAAGACTGCCCGTGATTGGAGTCTAACTTTCATGGGGATGGGGCTGTTTGCCACGACTTTGGCAACGGTGGGTCGCATTCCTTATCAACGCTCGCACGTTGCTGACTTATTTGGTTGTAGGGTATTTTCCAGATCAAGTATTTATATGCCGACCACGTCTACAGCTTGGGGGCTGAGAAGCTGAGTTATTACATCTCATTTATGGGCGGCTCGCGAGCCGTGTTTATGCTGGCCCTCCTCCCTTGTAAGCTTTGACCGTTAGCTTCAGCTTTGTGGTATGCTCATACTCAATAGTGTTCATCTCCACCTTCAAGCCCAAGTCAAAGAACGCTGGCAAGTCGACACCCGGGAAACCGACCAAAGCACACCTTGGCCGCGAGATTGGGTTTGACCTGCTCGTATCTCGCCTGTCTGTCATGATTGATATTATCTCCAACGTCCTCGTTGTTATGACCCCCTCCCCGACCTACAAGGTTCACCAGCTCTTCACCGACTCCGTGTCTTCGTCTGCCAGCGCGCCTACGCCTGCGTCAAGTCATAGCTTGGCGCTGTTCGTGATGGCAAGCGGTCTTGGCTGTATGGGATCCGGGGTCATCCCTGCCGTGCAATCACTCGCTCTCCTCATCGTCCAAGCACGCACTCTTGTTTCTGGCGGCGAGGTCACCCAAGGCAAGGGCGGTGAGGGTGTTGGCAAGATATTTGGCGCGTTTGCCGTCTTGCAAGCAACCGGACAGATGATCCTAGGCCCGATGATGTTTGGCCTCATCTATAGCAGCACGGTGGCGACATACCCCAAGGCCGTGTTTGCCGTCGCTGCTTGCGTGCTCGTTTTCGGCCTTGTCTGTCTCTTGCTTGCGCAAAGTCCTCTGCAGACGTTCAAGAAGGCGAAGCGCCGACTAGCGGACGAAGAAGAGGCGGCCCGCGGACGCTCAAGGGTGAGCAAGGATGTTTGGAATATCGACAGTGCCCCGTCCTCCTCAGGTTCTTCTGGATCGAGCGCAGGCCCTAGCTCTCTGTGAGCATCATAGACGCAGTCGGGCAATTCGAATGGAGGATAGTATATATATTGTAACAGTATAACTTATAGCGTGCTATGCAACCCTAGTCCTATCCTAAACTAACATACATTCATTTACTTGGAAGCATTTCGATTTAGATACAAGCATATAAACAAGATTGAAACTAGTGGATTCGTGAGGGAGAAGGGTTAAGTCCGTTAGCCCCGTGCGAGAGCGATGATGAGTGTCGAAGCGACGTCCATGAAGACGTAGGGTGATATCACGTCCTCGTCCCGGAAGTCGCTTTCGAATCTGACCGATTCGGAGCTGCGAGTGCGTTTGATGACGCTGGGGTCGATGTCGAAACGGCCGGCACCAGCTTCGGTGGACGCTTTGTATGTCTTCTTGTGGTGGAAGTCGACAATGAAATTTGTCGTGTCCACAGTATATAGTTGGAGGTTCATTAGGACCTGGTATGGTATGAGAAAGAGTAATAACAATCGAAAGAGAGAGGCGTACCACCACATCGTTTGTTCTTGCCCGTGTCTCGATGGAGTAGACCTGTGCTGCTGTCTTTGGATTGATGCCACCTGCGCCGTCGAGGCCTTGATTCCGCTCAATGACTGGCAGTCCATTTGGTTGCACTCGATGCCCACCCAACCCACCAAGATCTGCTTTCTCTTTCCACTCCATCCCAAGCTGTTTCAGCGTCTTGTATATCTCCAGCATGATCTCCATAGGCGGACTGCGACTGCGTATGCCAAAGTGCCAGGCCGCTTTGTGGTGTCTCCGCTCCTTGCCACCTTGCCGCGCCGACGCGTAGGATGCTAAGTGATTAGATCTGCCATCCTTCGGTAGCGATGAATTTAGTACAGAGAATTTGGCGGCGGTTGATGAAGACGGAGCCTCGTCGACAACATCATCGTCGTCGTCAAAATCACCATCTTCGTCCTCAGAGTCGGCGACCTCGTTAAACTCGGCCTCGAATGGATTCTCCTTGATATCGCCTCCTGCAGGAGAGAGGGCGTGCGGAGATAAGGCGTTACGGGGCTGTATCCGCGTCAGATATGGCATTTAGGGAGAATTGACAAGCTTACGTCCAGGGCGGCCTCTTGCACATCACGTTCTGCCTCTGCAAACTCGACCACTAGAAGGGTGTAAACACATGGAAAATACAAACGGTTGGTTACTTACAGCCCTTCGCCGTATGCAGTTTTTTGTCGCTTAGGAGCAGATACGCAACCTTGACGGCATTGCCTTGCGGACCATCGTTCCTTCGCAGACTCTCCATGATATCTTCCTTCGTGACACCTTCTATACGGGCCACCAAGCCCTCGATAATGTCACCTTCCACTCGACCAAACCCTTCGATGAACTCGAACGTTACTGGGTTGGCAGGAGGTGAAACCAATGAGCTGAGAGTACCGAGGACGGGGCCTGGCGGAGGCGGGAGAGGAGATAGATAGCGCGGGAGGTCCGCGGTAAAGAATGGGTGCCGTGTGATATCCGGGACGGTTATGCGGTGTACGGGGTCAACAGCAAGCATCGACGAAATGAGATCTTTGGCCTGAGAAGATAAGAAAGAGGGCATCGAATAATGACCATCTACAATACAGTGAGACAGTGCTAGTGAATAAGGCCAGGGACACGCACGCATGATTTTGGAGAATAGGGTCTGGACGTTCTCATCTTCGAATGGTAGGCGCCCACAGAGCATCACGTATAGAATCACACCAGAACTCCAGACGTCGATTTCTGGTCCAGCATATATTCCTCCCTTGATGACCTCGGGTGCAGCGTAGTTAGGACTACCACAGCTGGTGGATAAGAAGTCGCCGTCGCTGATGATATTTGACAGTCCAAAATCGCCAATTTTGACATTGTTGTCATCGTCCAATAGGACATTCTCCGGCTTGAGGTCGCGGTGCACAATCTTAAGACGGTGGGAGTATTCAATGCCCGAGATGAGCTGCTGGAAGAAACGTCGGGCTTGGGGTTCTGGCATACGGCCATTGGCGACGATGTAGTTGAAGAGCTCTCCACTGGCATACTCGAGAACGAAGATGATGTCTGTTGGTGTTGAAATGACCTCGTAACTAGGTATGCAGGGTTATTGAGGGAAACAAGTCTGCACGAACGAAGCTACTTGCAGTTTAATGATATGGGGGTGCCGCAGAGCCCTCATGTACTCGAACTCGCGGCGAACACGGGTTTTGTTCTTCTCTCGGTTGATAGCACTTTTGGAGATATATTTCATAGCCACAGTTTGTCCGGTGATAGTATGGACTCCCACTAGGAATAGGGCGCTTGTGAGTATCGGAGTAAGTAGCGGAATTTCTGTAACGCACTCTTTACGGTGCCAAATGTCCCATCCGCAATATCCTTAATGACTGTGTATTCCCCGAGTTTGGAGGCGGGCAGTGCCTTGAGTGTATCCGCGGAGTCGGTCATGGTCGTCATCCAGCAGGGTGCGGGGAAAAGGAGGCACTGAGTCTGATGCCCAATACTAAATTGTGCTTGCCCATGTTAGCCTGGGCCATCTAATGATCAGGGAATCCAGACTCCACGCTCACGTGGTCTTCGAGCTTTTCACACTCACGACGTCATGTGTATTCGCGAATCCGACCCAGCCAACTTGAAAACCACAGACCACCAAGCATGCGTTGTTGAGTGATTTGGGAGAGAAGCTAGTGATCAAAAGGGGCAAGAACGAAACCTTGAGTCAATACTGGCGCGGGAGATCTCGAAAGCAAGTTTATTATCCTCAAACACTAGCACCACAATTGCAAGTTGCAGTCTTCGTCGGTCAACCTGGTGCCCCCCTGGAGGCAGGAGCTGATAGCATGTAGCCTCTAACTCGATTTCTGTGCGTTGACATGGTCGGCAATTATTCAATGTCGTGCGACGTGTGGTGACCATACTGGCATGTTAATGTACATCAACCCCGGGCCCACCACAAAATGTCTACCCACCATTCAGACCCCAGAAGTCCGCTCCCCATAGTTTTCGCTTGGAACCCCCCGCCGCCACCGAGATAGTCATCCTTAGGGATGAACTAGCCTCTCATCCGCATTCTCGCCGAGCTTTACGTACCTCCCGGACTTTTCCACACAAACTCACCACCCCAAGGCAATCGATCCCAGGCGCTTTCATCCCCTCCCACCATCACCCTGCGATGTCGACTGCCATAACAATTCCACTCTCTTGGAAGCCTCTAGACATCGCTCTACGATCGTCAGACGGTCTGGTCATCCGGACGCACAAGGCTCTCCAGGACCCCTGATTATGCCGCTTAAGGTCAGGTCAAAAATCCGGACAGACTTTGATCGGACCCAGGTAGAGCCCCTTCCCAATTCGGACAAAAGCGGAGCCACGTGGGTCAGAGGTCAGATGCAAAATCCGGACAAGCTTCGTGGCCAGCGTGGAGGTCAGATCCAAAATCCGGACAGCGACGCATATCATATCATCATGGTATGATCATCCGGCCTCTCACGTTATGAGCATCTACCTTACTGGTTCATTCAACATTGTACAACAGCGCTGTAGTCTGCTACAAATTACTGGGTTGATTTCACTTGATACTACGGGTGTGAAGTCTGGATATGTATTGAACAG
>KN880651.1:0-40812 GCA_000934385.1 Cylindrobasidium torrendii FP15055 ss-10
TACTGTCTATGAATGTTCACCCGACACCGTCACGCATCACGGAGGCCCGGTGTCGTGTCCAAAAGTAACGGTGTCACGGCAGAATTCATCGACGGGTGTCCTTCTGGATATCGTGACATCAAAAAATCCAAATAAAATCGCGAAAAATTCAAATAAACTCGCAAAAAATCTGTTTCTACAGAACAAGGCTAAGAAATCGTAGGTATAAGTATACCATCATTATCGTATGCCATAAGATCCTCCTCATTTGTATCGACTGCCCCAAACCCCCCATCAAATCTCACAGCCTCCCGATGTGAAAGATACTGAGTCGTCTGTGTGAATTCCGTCCCCAGTTCGACACCCAGCGCTTCCTGCACGATCGCATGCAGCGGCACGTCAACATCATCCTGCATCTCGTCCAGCTGCGACAGCTCCTCGGCAACAAGAGCACGGTCTGGGCTGTCTACAGGGTCCTCCGGTAGCTTATCCACATGGACAACACCAACACGCTGAAATATCTCATCATGGAGTTCCTGGTGAGCCCGTAGATACTGCGCCAGGAGTTTTTGAGTATCAGGGCTTGTCAGGCAGTCGCCTGAAAGGTTGAGACCGTTTGCTGAGCATTTCTGCCAGGCCTGTACATAAATGAGTATGCAGAAAGAGGAAAGACAAAGAGAAGCGAACCTTCTTCACAAGGGAATGCCCAGGCTTGGTTTGCATAAATTCATACACTTTAACCAAGCCGCGCACTGATGCGTCTCGGAGCTCCCCAATTCCGCTTGGTACCTTGAAGTCCTCAGGACGTACACCTTGCGCAACCTGCTTGCGCTGCTCTCCAATCATGAATTCGAAGAGCTCTTGCTTAAGCTGATGCTTAATGACCCGCTGGAGGCCGACATCGGCTGGTTGGAAGACACCAGTACAATTGGCAGGGATATAAATGAGGATAATTTCTGGATGGTTGTCGAAGATGAACGTCCGGAAGTTCTTGCTCAGATGAACGGGGTACGCATCGATGAGGAGAATGGCCGGGTGATCGCGAGGGATTGTCGGATCAGCAGCGAGAACGGCATCCCTCCAGGGGACGACAATGTTCTCCACGTACTCTCTCATCGTCTTTAGCGTGCTGAAATGGCTGCGCTTGCTCGTCTCGGATTTTGCGAACGTGAAGTCAAATCCATACGCCTTGGCCTCTTGCATTCCGGCTGCCGATTCACTGGGTAGCGACCTAGCAGACTGTCCGCCCCAGACACTCTGAAAGGGCAAAAAGTCGCCGTCTGCAGTGCTGGATACGCAAACAGTGAACGCACGCTTTTCATCTTTTGCCTGGACATCAACCTGGCGTGATCCGGCTTCTTCGAGGGTAGAGGACGTGTTTGGGAGGATGAACATCCCTTGCTGGTCCATGTTAATGAGGAGCTACGCACCAGTGAGAAATGCTCGAAAATAAGAGGATTGGCTGACCTTTTTACAGCCACCTTGCCATTTCAAAACATACACCAGACGAAATATTGTGGCCTCGCATTGGTCTTCCCAATTGCCCGGAATATGCGCGGCGGCCCTTGTACCCTTTCGTATTGCCCAGTTCAGGTTGGACTCCAAGAACTGTCGCGTGAATCTCTCGGAGCATTTGAATCGAGCTGTCAAGATTTCTGGTGCTCGGACTTCGATAATGGCAAGCATTGTTGCGCGTGCAAGTGGAGGAAGGATAGGAATTTTGCTGGCTCGGTATGATTTCAGAACTCGAAGGATCTCGGTTTTGACCTCGGGATGCACATCCAGGACACCCGCGCGCCCCTGCCCATTCACTGCCCGACCCTTCTTGACATTGGCCAAAGTCTCTTCGGTCCACTCCTTCCGTCCCCGCTTCATCCACTTGTGGATGCGTCCCTTGTCAAGATGGGGGAATAGCGCATGCGAGACGGGGTTGTCCTTCAAAATTCGGGCAGCTTTTGCTGAGCTCCAATCCGCCTGAATTACCGCTGCTACGATCCAAGCCCAAAGCAAAGGGTGATAGTAATTTGTGTACTTTGCTCGGCCCTGTACAGCGCCGCCATTCTTGCCATTTCGTTGCGCGCGCCAGTCGCGCCCAGGACGCGAGGCAGCGACAACATCAACTCCCAGTTCAGCAACAGCACGCCTGGTGGCGGCCCCGGCCTGCGCGCCATGACGAAGCGCATCGTTCACTGACACCAGCTCATCCTCCCCAACGTCTGCTCTTTGTGCACGGTCACGCTCGCGTTTCCGTCGCTGACGGTCAGCAGCCTGCTGTCGTTCCTTCTCGATTTTCGCCTGCTTGCGATCCACCTGCCTGGCAAACTCATCGTCACGACGGTCTGCGATCAAGCTAAACTCCCTCTTCAGCCGTGCGTCCTTGTCTTCTTTTGACTCGGGCTGACGCCAGGCGCCCAAGGTTGTCTGTCGGGTCGACGCAAGCCCCAGTTTGGGTACTAGTGGACTCGGAGTGGGTTTGAAGCTAGGCAGTGGTGGGGGAAAAGGCAGTGGAGGGATGGAGGATGCAGACGAGATTCCGGGCATGTCACTGTCGGCATCATCCAAGACGATAGGTTCTGCTTCAATGCCGCGGGCAGAAGGAGCAGGGAGTGGCGGACACTCAGAGTCGTCGTCTGAATCCAGAATAATATAACGTCTCTTGCTTGGAACTTGCGCGATATCGGACAAGGAGTCTTCGTCTGTGCAAGTAGCAACGTCTGCCTTGCGCTTTGCCATCTTCCTCGCCCCAGCATTCTTAGCAGCGACAATCAGCCGTGTGAGCCAAGTATCGTTGAAAGCTTCCTGCTCCGATGGGGACATTTTCTTGAAATGCTGTTTGATAATCTGAATGAGCTCCTCGAGACCACTGCCGCGTTCCCTGAGCATAATATCAGGATTTGCCCATGTCTTGAAGGTAATTTCGAGAGCGTGCCCAAGAGCAGCAAAGGAGCCGCCTTCTTCAAGCCGTTCCAAGTTGATAGAGATTGGATAAGCATGTGGATTGTCGGGCAGTGTAGAAGGAAGACCACAAAACAGGTCGCGCAAATAATCAATACGCCCAATGAGTTGCTGAGGCGGGCCGTTTGAGGGTCGGGGAGGTTTTGTCGAGCGCCCTTTCGGCATTGTGGTTGTACGAGATGTAAAATTTAAGCTTTCTACACTCAGCTACTTGGCACTACGTAGTACAAACTTTGTTAGTCACCGCCACAGTGTCCATTTAGGGACACTGTCACGGATCACAAAGCCTCAGTGTCCTTTGGCGCGGCCGGACCCGGGTGTCACGGTCACCCCCCGGTGTCGGGTGAACATTCATAGACAGTATGGAGCGGCCGATGTGTATCAAGTTGAGTATGGTAAAGTAGTTTGCAAATAACAGTAATGTATAGAGTAGCTTGTTGGTTCAGTATCTACAAAGCCGTGCAGTTAGACGAAGTCCTGAGCAACTGATTACTCCCATCCAGACGATCCGCGGAAACCTCTTGTAGTGTTGCAAGCTCAATCTCTTCTCCGTTTGCCTTCTCCATGTTGATGGCGTCCAGACACGGCGCCTGAAATATTTCTCTTGTGTAGACCAGCTGCACTGTCTTTGCACTGATGCACACCCACAGAAGCATAACACCTGCCCCGTATACCGAGCCCAATATACGAAGGAACGCTGAGTCAAACGTCTTAGCCATACCAATGGTATGGATTGCGTATACGCCCTAAAGAGGCAGTTGGTGAGTGAGAGACGATCAGGCTACGAATGAGGGCTTACGTTCGGGAATACAAGTCCCCAGACTTGCACTTTGAAGGGAATGGGTCCTCTACGAAGAGCATGTTGGATGCCGAGGAAGGCGAACAGAACCCACATCGTACAGAGCGCCCATAGGTAGAACGATATGCAAACACAAACCGCATGCACAATATGCCCGATACCCTGTCCTCCTAAAAACTCGGATGTTGAACCCAACTTGGGGATATAATCACGGAAAAACCGGCCGGTGAGCAGGATTGAATACCCTGCTTGACCAGTAGGTCCCAAGGGGAGAAAGACAGAGACCGCGCCGAGCCCGGGTGGAATGCCATGGACGACGAGGCGGTAGTGATAGACGGTGAGAATCATCATGGCTAGCGTGAAACCAGCAGAGTTCATGAAGACAGACACGGCGGTGGTAATGAGGGCGTGCTCAGGACTGAACTGGTGTAGCGCGGAGGCCAGAACGCCTCCAGAGGATGACGCGACAATTAAAGTGACCACTGGGAGTAGCCATATCGCAGTCATTGCTTCGAGACTATGCGTGTGTAGGATTTTCCTGCAACCCCAAAGGTTAGCTTCGCGTCGCCAGCGTTCCAAATAAGGACCGACATCATATGCAGGATGCCCCAGCAGCAAGAAAACGAGACTGCGACGTCGACCCACCACAGCGCCCACAGCACATAAAGGAAGGTCTTGCCTCCAACGCCGTAGTGCTCGTTGACCAATGGGACGCTGACCGTAAGGATAGTGGCGAAGCCCATAGGAAAGGTGCCCGTAAACATACTTTGCGCAGGGTGGCTACTCATGATAAACCAAATGTCTGGCCATGTAGTATATCGCACGATAGAGATCGCAGAGAAGAGCAAGAAGAGGCCAATATTCAACAGCAGGAATATGAGAGACATGACTTTCATGCCAGGCATATCGCTGCCATAAGGGTATGAATTGAAGAGGATGCTGATGGAGCCAGTCCCTGCCCCATTGTCAGAGTGGTTCTTTGCATACAGCTTAACCGAAGCCTAGACGGACCCATATTCACCGCGAACCATGCTGGTGCGAAATTCCTGGGATAGCCTGATTCAGACTGCTGTGGTGCGAAAAGGAAAAAAAGAGGAAAGTCCCACCTAACCACATCTTTCATGCTTCTGGTACGGTGGGTAGTGTCGGAGCCCATGGGGGCTAAATGAGAGCCTGCAGCCATAATTTTCGTAATTAATTCTGCCCATTTGATACGATCGATGATGTCAATAAAGATACAGGCTTGCCTCCTGCCCTCACACTCTCTTCTTCTCCCGCTTGGACGTATCACGACATGGGTTTCTTCCGCCTTGGAAACCTTTCTCGAGCCTCGCTCAATGCTGGCACCGCCGACAACAAGGCGAGCGTAGAACTGCCGCGCACTTCGACATCCGACGCCGCCCCCGCTGTGGCCAAACTCGAGCCCATTGGGGAGCCTGAGGCCATTCCCAGCGACACCGAACAAAGCGAAGAACCGCCATTGCCTGTCGCTGCTCCAGAAACACTGAACGCATCAGTGGAGAACAAGGAGAATATCGCCAAGCAGCCCGCCCGGCGATTCTCTATTTCCCTATGGCGGCACAAGGGCGCATTGACCGCCACTGAAGAGCACGAGAAGGAGCACGACGCCAAGGCGGCTCTTTCCAAGCACCGTGTCCTGGCGTCCAACGCGGATAGGAAGGCGCAAGAGACAGCATACGTTGTACGCGATCTCATTATTGGGCCCGCCGCATCGAAGCCCAAGGTTGCCAAAGTTACCGCGAAGCCACAGCTTAGCCGAGTCAAATCGCAGCTGATGAAGCCCAAATCTGCCAACAAGGTCATCGCCCATCTCCGTGACCTCTCTGTCGACGAAGCCCAAGCCGACAAACCTCGCTCACGCCCTGGCTTCCCTATCCACGCCGTCTGTCTCCAACACACCGATGAGGAGGAGAATACGTTGAACTTCCGTCGTCTTCACGACCATGCGGCTGGAGGCGAGCAGTCAGATAGTGAGCGTGGGGTAGACTTTTCGTTCCCGAGCGTCTCTTCTGCCCCACTCGACAAGCTCGCCGCCGTCTTCAATGAAATGCGCATCGTTGACCTCATTCTTACACCAGACTTTGGGCTCGGACAGCCTGCAGATGGGCCTGGCATTCTCGCAGGCGCTCTCCCCACTGCAGAAGCTGTTATGAATGGCATCACCGAGATTACTCCCCAGCTTGTGGCTCTTGGTTACGCGACGGGCAAGGCAATATCGGCGGACCATACTGGTAGCTTTCTTGTCCACTATGTTCTCTGATCGCTCACCACTCTTTCAGGCATTTACCCCCCTCTCGATCGCATGTCTGTCTTCACCTGTAAGTTGCGCCATATACATACCTCCTCCGTCTAATGCCCCGTAGATTGGTGGGGACTTGAGCTGGCTCTTCCTCCTCCCTCCTTGAAGTACCTTGGGGTACGTCAAATTCTCCTTAAGCTGAGTCGACAACTTGCTCAATGATTTGGCAGAGTGTTCATTCTATAACCGGTGCCGTTGTCAACTTCCTGTCTGCCGTCGCCCTCGTCAACAACGGTGTACGGGAAATCCTGCCCTTTGTTCGGTATATATCCCAGTTCATCGACTTCGAGTTCAACGCGGTGAAGGGGCAAGATAAAGGCAAAGGTGTTGTCTGCGCGGCGACTTGGATCATGCCAGCCGCAATGGTGCGCATTTGCAAATGCTTTGTGACCCATTCTCATATATTTGCAGGTCCCTCGACCATGGGACTTTCCCGCACCTCCAGCGTCTGTGGTTCTCACGCCGCCCAAGTTGCTCAAGGTAGAGGAAACCGACGAAACGGAGAAAGTCGCCGTTCCTGAGGCCGTCGATGATGATGCCGTTATGAAGCCAGTTAGCGATGCCGTCGATCCTATCAACGCAACGCCCGGAACGCCTACAGATGCCCCCGACAAGTCGCCCGACGTTAAGCCGGCTCCTTCTTCACCGCCGCTATCCAGCCCTCCCCATGAAACCCCAGCCCCCTCTGTAATGATCCCCGCACCCATCCATATTGGTATACCTTTGGAGAGCCTTTCTATCGAGGCTGCCAATCATGAAGCGTTTCGCTAATCAGACCTCTTGTCTTATATGTTCCCAGTCTGCATGTCCTTATACCGCGACCCTTCCACCTGTATGCGCGTCGCTTTCTCAACGATGCCGTCCCACGACTCTCGCATGACCCACGACCCTTGATGATTGTACCCACACGAAATCGGATTACCTCTTTTTATTCATACCTATTGGCATATATACCATAATTTGTATCTCTTGCCATTGTACCACGTGCATTGGACGCACAACAACGATACCACCGAACCCAGCTCGTGTTGTTGGAGTTGGTCTTCGAACTTCTTTCTACGAGATCTACTCCACCAGAGGAGGAATTGAGGAGGAAGCGCCGAAGTAGCTGTCCGACACGTTTGTGTGGAGCGCCGCTTCGACCCTTCTGTGTCAATGTGTTGCTCGATTGCTGCAAAGTTCATTGTTCCCAATTTGGTATATATTTCGGCATTTGTAGATCTGCCTCGAGCTCACGGCCAAACTTGTGACCAGTCTGTGAGTGCCATCCCTGTGCGCTCGATGGATTTGGTCATAGGGCTAGTCTGGTGAGGGATTCTGGAGTACCACCGACACAAAGGATCACAAAGGACGTGTTGTCGAGTTTGAGCTTCAGGGCTGGCACGGATACTGGGAGACACATCCGACGTCGGTCTCGGCAGGGGCTCTTTCAATTATGTCTCGGACGACAGAAAAACAACGGATCTCGGAGGTCCAAGCTGAGGCTCGCGAGACAAGCGGACAACAAGCGGAGTTAGGGGATGGTAGTTATGGTACGCCAAAAATCGTACCCAAAACAGCATGCCTGGGATCCCGTGAGTGCTTGGCTATAAAAAAGAGTCGAAAACTTGATAGCCCACCGCGAGGGTCGAACTCGCAGCCTTCAGATGCCCTGCCTATGGTCGTAAGAGTCTGACGCTCTATCCGATTGAGCTAGGCGGGCTGTTTAGAAGTTCCAGGCACGCAATCAACGGCCGCGCCACACTGAGATGGAACATTGCTTTCACGACCTCCCTCCAAAATGAATACATTTACTATACAACAGTTACATGGCCTTGCGGCGCTGAGATTCGAGCTACCGTCTACTGTGTGGTGACGACACTGTCCGCTTCTGAAATGCGGAAATCAGAAGGGTGCGCTACTAGTGCTTTGAATATGCCAACCGATGTGCTTGATGATGTCTTCTTCGCTATCTTTGAAGGAGCCGGATTGGAATAGCTGGAGCTGGTTCGGGGTAACCTTTGCCGTCACGGCCTGCCAAAGTTATCAGCTGCGTTTGAACACGGCAGGGGGAAAGTCGAGGCTCACAGAAATAAGACTGTGTTCATGCACCACTTCTCCGCCTGGGGGAGATGTGAGTGGATGGCACTAGAATAGAAGAAGCAGGAAAAAGGAAAGCGGACCTCCAGTGTTGACTGTGCCAAGGAACTTGGATATCTGATCCTTGGAGACACCGTCCTTGAAGGTGATGATATATTCTACGGACGAGATTGTGGGTCGAGAGGACATCGAGACTGGAAAGCACATTACGGTTGGACATTCTGAGCAGAGTGCGATGGAACGTTCGGGTGAGGATGGTGGGAGTGGGATGCAGGGGACGATAAGATCATGACGCGTTTCTGGTCTGGCCAGTGGCTCGCAACGTTCCCAAAAAAGGCGCGAGCATGAGGTCATTTACGCAGTGTGGCGCATTTCATGAAAGGTCAATGGTTTATCCTGCTGTACCTGTATCTCTGTATGCGGAATGTCCTCCCCCACGAAATCACAGCCACCACACAAGAATCAGCGGGGAAGTGCAGTGAGAAGCGAAGCAGAGAAAGAAAAGATGGCGAAGCGTGAGAGTCGAACTCGTGAGTTGGAACAAGGATTCCCCACGAATAAAATTGCCTTGTCTCATGTGGAGGGGAGCTTTGAAAGTGAAGAACTAGAATTCTTGGCGATGAAAGGATTGGAGAAGGACCCTGCCGTCTTGTCGAGCGACGTGTGCGGAGATGTTGGTACACATTCAGGATATCGCCTATTTCTTTTCCCGGAAGTGGGGCACCACGGGGAATGAATAGTAACTTTGATGCCCACCCGGCAGCGTCTATTTTTTACCCCAGCGTTGGCCTCGATAGCCACCCCTCTTTTTTTTGGGTCCGCCTGCTTGTCGCCGAGACAGAGTGCGAAGGAGGCCAAGGCGGATGTAGGTTATGGGTATCACTGGGATCCTGTGTTCGACAGGAATAGCGTCGGTGAGCGGACGAGTGCGAATTCAGACGCTGGTCAAAAAATCAGCTATTCTGTAACAATGTGGGCATCGGTCCGGGGACTCCAATCACCTTGGCAAAGTGGTGTTCTGACGTCAGAGGGTCCTTGTTCTCTTCCCCCGTATGGAATGACCAGGGACGGCTTCTAATGCCGATATAAATAGTCAATGGAGCAGCGCAAACGATTCCCCCGTCCTTCTTCTGCAGTTGTTTCTCCCGCTGGTTCTGAGCGGTGCAGTCAACTCTGTCGTCCTCGACCCCGTACCCCACGCCTGCCTTAGGTTGAGCTTCCCCGCAATCTCCTCCCCGCGTTTGCACTTCTTTTTTGTTTTTTTGCCATGTCTTCACCGACAGCATCAACAACGCCTGACGAGAAATCGGACGTGCTTCGTGCAAACCCCGCCGTGCGCGCGACGCTCAAAGATGGCATCCCCCACTACATGGGCTTCACTGGCGACAGATTGTTGACCGCCATCACATTCATTGCAACGATGGGTGCGTGTATAATCTGCATCTTCCCTTCTTCCTAACTTCGCTAACCCCGAATTCCAGGCTTCTTGCTCTTCGGTTATGACCAGGGTGTTATGTCAGGCATCATCTCTGCCCCGCAATTTTATCGCGTGTTCCCCGACCTCAACCCCGAACTCGTGGGCCACAAGCACTCGTCGATCATGCAGGCGTTCTACACCGCTATCTACGAAGTTGGCTGCCTGGCTGGCGCGTCATTCGCCCTTGTCTACGGAAACAAGATCGGTCGCAGAAAATGTATCATGATTGGTACGCGTTTTCCATGTTTTCAACGCATACATCCGTTCTAACTCTTCACAGGCGCATTCTGGGTCAGCGTTGGTGCTATCATCCAAATCACAGCGATGCCCGGCGCAAAGGCGGGACACCAGTTCGTCATCGGCCGTATTGTAACCGGTGTCGGCAATGGACTCAACACTGCGACCATCCCAAGTTGGCAAGCAGAGTGCTCAAAGGCGCATAACCGTGGCCTCCACATCTGTATCGAGGCTAGCATGATCGCCACCGGCACTGGTACGTGTTCCCATATCTCTCACCTTGTTGGCATTGTCTCACCTTCTTCCTTAGTCATCGCTTACTGGATTGACTTTGGCTTGTCCTACATCGACAACTCGATTTCATGGCGTCTGCCCATTGGCCTCCAGATCCTCTTCGCAGTCGTTCTCTTCGGCGGCATCATGTTCCTCCCCGAGTCTCCGCGTTACCTCCTCTCAACCGGCCAGTACGAGGAGGGTGAGCACGTCGTTGCCGCTCTCTCCGCCGCCACCGTCGCCGCCGAGGAGACCCAACTCCAGAAGCGTGTCATCGTCGAGGCCCTCGAGTCCATCGGTGAACTCCAAATCAAGCACGTCTTCACCGGTGGTCCCAGCCAGCATCTTCGCCGCACCCTTGTTGGCGCCTCCAGTCAACTCTTCCAGCAAATCGGTGGTTGCAACGCCGTCATCTACTTCGCGTATGTCCTTTTGCATCCTGCTCGATCATTTTTTGTAACGTGACCGTGTTTTTAGACCCGTCATCTACGAGACGTACGTCGGACTCGACCGCCGCCTGGCGCTTGTGCTCGGTGGTGTCACTTCGACTGTGTATGCTTTGTCGGCTTTCGCATCCTACCCTATGATCGAGCGTCTGGGTCGCCGCAAGATGTTCTTGTGGGGTACCGCTGGTCAGGCCATTTCCATGGTATGTGTCTCCCTAGATTCCTTGTTTCATTCCACTCATGAAATTGCAGTTCCTCGCATCCTTCTGCCTCATTCCCGCCGATGTTCTTGGCATTAGCCGTGACGAGAACACTGCGTACTATGGCACAGTCGTTGGTCTCTTCCTCTTCCTCATGTCGTTCGGCTGGTGCGTTTCATTCTTCTTGTCACACTGAGAACTGCAACTCACTCTTTACTCAGCACTTGGCTTGAGCTCCCCTGGCTCTTCCCCGCCGAGATCAACCCCAATGCTATTCGTACCAACGCGAACGCCATATCGACCATGACCAACTGGAGCTGGAACTTTGCCGTCGTGATGTGGACCCCGCCAATGCTCGATGCGTGGAACGGTTTCGGAACGTTCCTGTTCTTCGGCATTATCAACCTTTGCTTCTTCCCGTTCATCTGGTTCTTCTACGTCGAGACCAAGGGTCGTTCCCTCGAGGAGATCGATGTCATCTTCGCGAAGGGTTACACCAACAAGGAGTGGTATGTCAAGGTCGGAAACGAGATGCCGAAGTTGTCACACTCCGAGGTCGAGAGCGAGGCTGCACGGTGGGGTCTTGGCGGCGATGAGGAGCGCCGCGCAGGACACCACAATGCGCCTTCAGTGTACGAGGACAAGGGTGGGAAGAAGGATGAGAACTAAATATTGTTTGCTATCATACCTCATTATACCACCACCAGCATCCATCATCATGTCCTTTTAGATGTGCTCGCATCTATGTATCACTAGTTCCGATAATTTCATTACTATTCTTTTGCCAGTACATAGTGTCTGTACTGTACTCAGATGTCATGACTGCTTTGACAATCTTTGTGTGTGAAGTCAGAGTGTTTTGAGCTTTGATTTTTAGCTTGTGAAGACTTAGCAAGTGAATGGTCTGTAATTAAAGTTGGGCCGCAATTAATTGCAACGCTGCTCACAGCGTTCATATCTTGCCCCGGCTAGCAGTCATTTAAAATCGATCTGAGCAATTTTCCCATGTTCGGAAAATTATCCTGCGTATTTAGAGGCAAATATTGAAGAATATAGCTCGCAGGATTCTAGGAAAATATAGGATGAACGTGCAAAAGTGGCCGATCGAGCATTCCCCGTTTTGGAAGTTTAGGTAAGCACTGGCAATGTAAAGTAAAGGACCCCAGAAAAATTCCTCGATGTCCAACGCCAATACTTGGTAGATATGGCTGCTCACGCAGATGTAAAGGATATTCTCAGCATCATGCACTGGCCATAAGCTTTACCTGTAGCTTGCCGTCAACCCCCGCCAGCTGTGACTCAGGTACTTACTCAAACTCGGGGGTACTCAGTGTTCGGTTCACTAGCTGAGCATTTCTTCCCAAAATGAAGCTGTATTTGTAACAAGTACGACAACATCGCGTATACATTACAGATACAGATACTCTACATCTACGCGGGCCGTAGTTCACATAGATAGATTACAGATTTCCAAGCTAAGCCATCAAGGCTGCAGGTACTTTTCCCACACTCGCGCGGCCACAGCAGCCTTCGGACATTTTCTCCCAGTCCACATCTCGAATTGACCATATCCTTGCTCTAGCAGCGCCTCCACGCCGGGCACCGTCACCCAGTTCTTCGCGGTCGCCTTCGCAAGCAACAGAAGTGGAGTCTCAATCGGCTTGTAGGCCATATCCAGCACCACCGCTGGCCCATCCCTGTACGCAAACAGCTTGTCGGTGAAGTGCAGGTGCCCAGCTTCATGCCCAGACGTCGTCTCTGTTGCTGGAACCGTGCAGACAATGACATTCGGCGGCGCGGCACCCTCCGGTAAAACACCCAACTTGCGAACTGCCTCCACACCGGCGTTGGGGAAGGCCTGGGAAAGCTGCTCTGCCTTGCTGAAGGTCCGGTTGTATACAAAGATTCGCTTTGCGCCGAGAGCCTGCAAGGCAAACACCGCGGCGCGTGCTGTTCCGCCGGCGCCGATAACCAACGCGGTCTGGATGGATCCAACAGGCATGCGGCTTGAGATACAGCCTCGGATGCCGATCCAGTCTGTGTTGTCGCCATAGAGTATCGGGTCTTTGCCTGCTTCGGACAGTGGCACGATGGTGTTGACCGCGCCAATGAGCTCAGCCGCAGGGGACAGTTTGTCAAGAAGAGGGATAACAGCCAGCTTGTGAGGTATGGTCACTGAGGCGCCGCCAAAGTCCTTCGCCCGAATGGTCTTGCTGATTTCATCGTCCACTGCTGCCGTCTCGAGGAGCCCATAGACATGCGGAAGTCCCAGGAGTTCGAAAGCCGTGTTGTGCAGCGTTGGTGACATCGAGTGCGCGATGGGGGTACCAAATAGGTAGAAACGCTTGGTTGCCATTTCGCCAATGAGATGAAGGGCTTGCTGGATCTGCTTGAAAGACAGTTGGCCTGGTGCCGCCTTACTTGGAAGAAGTTCGTGCGATACAGGCGTGAACACTTGATTGAGCACCCTCGAGATTTGACCCTCCATGCCCATATTGATTGCTAGCATCGGTTTTGCGTTGGGAAGCCCTGCCATCCGAGCCACAAAGTTGTGCAGCTCGAAATTGTCCTCAATTCGGTTGGCCTTGCCGACAATCTTGATGATGTCGCCGTACTTGCGACATTGGTCGTACTTGAGTTTGACCTCCGGACCCGTCCACGACATCTTGCCGCTCCAGTCGTGCCACGAAGCGATGATTTTCGAGCCACCCTTCTTGGCGACGACACTATCGATGACCTTTGCTGGCAGCGACATTTCTAAATCGACATACTCGATGCCAACTCGGAGGGCCAGGTTCAACAGCGTGGCTGCCTCTTCATGTGCCGTGTCAGGGAAGGAGCCTCCCTGCGATACCGTCCGAACCGTGAAAACGATAGGAAGCGTAGTCGCTCGCCGAAGGAGAGCAATTTGGTCCGCCACATACGACTCTGAGGGGATGTACTGCCCAACAACATGAACATCCTTAGGCGAGCGCAGCAAGTCAGCTCGTAGCTCCAATGCGTCGACGCCTATCGTGAGCTCGTCCATCTGGGAAAGCGCGGGTGTGATATCCGGGTAGGTCAGACAGAGGAAGTAGGACCGCTTCCCTGGCGCAAGATTGGGGCTATAGTTCGTCTTGATGCCAGTGATATGCCCAAAGAATCTTGCAATCTCATCGCTCGTCCGCTTCTTGCCCATCGGGGACACATTCTCTCCACCTCCAGACCCAACATGGTTCACAAACTGGTGGGTGCAGCATTCCTTGAACCACGGCTCGCGCCGACTGAAGACGTCCATAATTGGCTCGCCGTAGGCAGGGCGCGCCGCTTCGACGCCAAGGTACTGGACCACCTCTTCGATCTGGCGGAGAATGTGAACAACAGGGCCAGTCTTGCCATACTCCTTCAATAGTTCGCGACAAGCAGGGGTTTCAACCACACCACCGCCCAAACTGATGACATGTCGTTCAGAGTTCGTATTCAAAAGCTCTTTGAGAATGTCCGCCTCGGCTTGGCGGAAGGCCGGCCAGCCATGGTCATGAACAAATTGACGGACGCCCATCTGATGTTTGGATTCGAAATAGGCATCAGCGTCAATGCAGGTCCAATTCAACACAGAGGCGGCGAGGTCGCCGACGAAGGACTTTCCAGAGCCACGCATGCCGATGAGAACGATAGAAGCGTCCGACTTGTGTTCAGATGTACCACTAGCGGAGGCGACAGATGGCGTCTCGGTATCGATACCTTCAACGTGAAGGCCAATCTGAATTATGGGTCAGTGACAATTACGTATCAATGTGGATACTGACCTTGTTCTCGAGATCATCCCACCAGTTTGGCCAGGTTTTTTCAACACAACGCTTCTCCTCAAGGATAGTCCCTTCCACGACGGCGCCTAGGACGCTGAAAGCCATGGCCACGCGGTGGTCATCGTAGCAATGAACACTTGCACCCCTGCGGAGCTCGGGAAGAGGACGTCCAATGACTTCCAAACCGTCGTCCAACTCGATAGTGGCAACACCGAATTTGGCTGCGCCAGAATCAGAACCAGAAATCTAGTAAATAAGGGAAGCCTCGCCTAGTTCATCCATCATCGCCTTAATACGATTGCACTCCTTGACGCGCTGGTTCGCAATACCACGAATTCTTGAGGTGCCCGTTGCGACCGCGGCAAGTACTGAGGCAGTCAAAAACGCGTCGGTCATAACCTCCATATCGATCTCCCCAAGTCCCTTCAGTTGCCCAACAGGTGGCCCCGTTACTGTTGTCTCGTCTTCAGTCTGCACGACCGTACATCCCATCTTGCCCAGGACCTTTTCAGCAAACTGGGCGTCTCCTTGAAGACTGCTTGTCCCGATGTTTTCAATGGTGCATGTTGTCCCTGTCACGGCGGCGATGGCAAGCGGGTATGTCGCGCTACTTGCATCGCTCTCGATGTTGTAGATGGCCGGGCTTCGGTATACACCCTTGGGAATATCGTAAATATCGAGAGGCTTTCCCGCTTCGTCTAGTCTCCGAATGACCTCAATGCCGAAGGTCTTCATCATCGCAATGGTCATGTCGATGTAGGGTTGAGAGATGACTTGGCCGCCGGTAAGGACTAATGTGATGGCCTCCTGCGCGTAAGGTGCGCACAGCAGAATGGAGGAAACGTATTGACTAGAGACACTAGCAGCAAGATGTATCTCGCCACCCGCTAACCCGTTCGGGGCGATGGAAAGAGGCAGGCACCCTTGGGTTTCGAGGTAATCGATTTCACTACCATTGCTCTTCAGAGCAGAGACAAGCGGTCCAATCGGGCGTTGCTTCATACGAGCATTACCGGTAATGATGGTCGTGGGACTGTCGTCGTTCGCACCTTTCTGCACGAGAGTGCACACAGTCGTAAGAAAGCGTGCAGCAGTTCCAGCATTACCAAGGTAGATTTCTTTGCCCTTAGATGGTACCGAGAGCTTGCCGGAGCCACCCTCAACAACAAGGGTTTCGCCAGCATCTTCCCAAGAGAATCGAGCGCCCTTGAAGGTTCATGAGTAATTGGGAATGGACGATTTAAGCGCACATACTTGGAGATCAATGAGAGCAGTCATCATGACTTGAGTATCGTCGGAATGCAAAAGATTACGCAGCCTGCACGTCCCTCCTGCCAAGGCAGCGAGCACGAGTGCACGATTCGAGATACTCTTCGATCCCGGAGTCGAAAGCTTGACGGGGTTATGGCTAGGTGTTGCAGGTATGACCATCACTTTCTCCGAAAGCACCTTTTCAATCAGTGCATCCTTGACACTGGATGCCTTTTCTTCCCAACACTTCCCAATGCGCTCGAGGATGACGACCTTCTTGTCGGCCCCTTGGTTCTTCTTGTCGACGCGCATAACATCGAGGAGGTGCTCAACGGTGAGACCACTCGATTGGGGCAACACAGTTATACGCGGATCACTGAGTGAGATGGGGAGGTTGTATGCCTTGAGTGCGCGAGCTAGGCGGCCAACGGAAACTTGATTTAGGATGCCCATTTGGCGAGAAAGCTCCGCCTCAAGAAGAATTCCGATGCTAACGCATTCACCGTGAAGGATGTGGGGCGTAAGAACAGCCTCAATGGCATGGCCAATGGAGTGTCCAAAGTTTACAAGATTGCGGAGGCCCTTTTCGGTGGGGTCGATGGTTGCGATGTGTGACTTGACAGAGATTGAGCCAACAATGACAGAAAGCAAAAGTTGCTGCGCCTCGGAACGCGTAGCTTTGGTGCGGCCGGCAAAGTCTGCCGATGGAGACTGGAGGGCGGAGAAGATCTCTGCAGAACGCGACTCGAGAGACGCGAACTCGTCCGCATCCCAGATGGCGGCTGTCTGTTCGCAGGATGAGATGTAGTCAAAGTGGAGAGAAAGTGCATACCTTGACAACTTCGGCCATTCCATTAGAGAACTCGCGGGATGGCAGAGTTTCGAGCAATGCTGCGTCGATGAAAACAAATTCAGGCTGCCAGAAGGCGCCAATGAGATTCTTCCCTAGTGGGGTGTCGATTGCGGTCTTGCCGCCAACACTGGAGTCGACCATTGCCAGCAAGGTGGTCGGTATTTGAACGTAGCGTACGCCACGCATACTGTGCGCGCGACGGTGTCAGTGAAGGACGTGGCATACACACTAAAGGGGACGTACAAGGTAGCGGCAACAAAACCGACGAGGTCTCCGACCACGCCACCGCCAAGCGCCAGAACGACGGTGTCTCGCGTACAACGGTGCGAAAGCATGAAATCTTCAATCTCTGCCTTTCCATCGCGGCTCTTGGACATTTCTCCTGGTGGTATAACGTAGTTCAAGAAGCGGCTGCTGGATCCACTGGCGGCGAATTCATCTTCGAAGGCTTCGAGGTGGAACCCCGCGATGTTGCTGTCGGTAACCAGAACATAGGTTGACGATGGAAGGTCGGTAAGCACCGTTTTGACAATGTATGGCGTGAGATGGAATCCACAGTGAATGGACTCCTTGCCGAGGATGGACACCTTGAAGATGTCGGGTTCTACCGCTGCCATGGAGCTGAGGGCAGAAATAGTGCGAGGAAAGCAGAATTCCGGGTCGGCAAAAATGTCGATGAAAGTAGAAGGTCGAGAGCAATCGAGTCATGGATTTGGGCGGATTGCTCAAGATATCCCCGAAATGTTTTTGATCAGAACTGCCTGCCGCTTTGAAGCTTAAATGTGGCGAACAACGGCCAAGGATCGCTTTGTGAAGTCCATAACAGCAGCGTGCCCCATGTGTAAACCTCACAAATATTTTAGACAAGGGGACTAAGCTTTGCATAACGAAGGCGCGCATCAACAAGCCTAAATCTGTGACAAAGTGGTGGTACTTGGGTGAAGCTCTCTTGCTGAGTTACTCAGCCGGTGGTGTTTGTGGGTCAGACCGTCGTAGGGCTATTCGCGTACTAGTACAAGCTGTGGGTTGGAGCGCAGGAAATCTTGCCTAGTTTCCTGTCCAAGTCGAAGCAACCGTGACCTCTTAAGTAAGAGTGCATTGATACTCAACAGCGGCGGTGTAGTGCACTCTAGAGTTGTTATTGGAAAATGATAACCTCTGGGGTTTCCGTTGAATGTTGACGTTGAATCCTCGATACGAGCCCCGAGAGACGCGCTCGTGGCCTAATCCGCGCAGTGGGCGACAATGATTATTATAAGCCAGGCTGGAAGCCTCCCTCTTTCTCCGTTCCAAGTTCAATTATCCGGCTACTCAGTAGCATATGAAGCGACTCTGCTAAGGCATCCAAACGGTAGGCTGTCGGTGTTCAACATCATGCTTTCACCGGTCCAATGTGTTCAAAAAGATCCTGTGGCCGACATCGTTAACACAAAGTAGACAGCATGCTCTACACATGATTGAGGCTGACAAGGTCGGGTACTTAATCCACTTTCATGGAGACAGCGAAGTAGACTCATCACCTTATTAAGAACCAACTGCTGCTTGCTGCCAGAACATGTCCGGCGCATTGATGATACTAGTACCAAGTACTGACTTGATGACTCTGTCTCGATCCATCGTCTTTCGGGCGTATACATGCAAAAAGCGGTGGGTTAAGTAGGCGAACAAGGATGAGGAAGTGCTGTTGGTACTTACGAAGAGGCAATGATGCCGCGGACACAATAGGCAACGCGATCACGCTGAGTCTTTGTCCTCGATTTAACCATCACCGCCGGTTTGACATACGGTCAAGACACAACAGGGTTCGCGATTGGACCGAGATACTCTTTCTCAATTGTATCATCTCATCATGCGCGCTACGTTGGAGACCGTAGATACACGGATGAGCGAAGCATATATTATATCTCCCTAGATCCAGGGAAGCTACAGACTGTGAAAGTCACACCCATGTATACCGCGCCACTATTCCCCGAAACACGATGCAACTTGGGTCCGGCTCGCCACAAACGACTGAATTCATTTTTTCAACCGCGTCCTCGACAATACGCACCGAGTGTAAGTCCGACTCGAGGCACGAGGACAGCGTTACAGTATTCGAGTTCTTTGCGATCGAAAGCCTCGTCCTGTCCTCGTCCCACTCACACGGCTTCCGCAGATCTGCCCTCGCTGCCCAGCGCGTTACTATTCCAATATTTTTTTCTCGGTTTATCATCCGAAGACAGTCGGCATCCATTAGACCAGTCCATTACATACTCCTGGATCTCCATGATATAAACCCTCACAGATGGCCAACTCTCACTCCGAATTCGCTCCCCTCCTCATGGGCTACCATATTGACAGTGATGTCGAAGTCCAATGTCAGACTCTGGCCGACGCCTAGTCCACGCGTTTTAAACTGACTCTATTACAGCGACACATGTCCCTGCTTCCCCTTCTTCATACTTAGGACGCGCTTCCACGGAGGAAGCTCAGCTTCGAAGAGGTCTCAATGGGAGACATACTGCAATCATAGCCATTGCAGCGGGAATAGGTAGACCGCATTCTTCACATCCTATTGATCCTCGGAATCTCTGATATTGGGACATCGTAGGGACCGGTCTATTCGTATGTCGCGACCTCCCGTTTTCGCCGAGTATGAGCTGACATGGTTCAGTTGGGTTCTGGGTCTGCTTTGAGTATCGCTGGGCCTCTCGGTAGGTTCTGCAGTATCCTCCAGGGCCTATTTCGAGAACTGACCCCATTCCGTCAGGGCTACTCATTGGCTATGCAATTATGGGCGTGGTAAACTCGGGGATTGCATTTATCAGCGCTGAAACAGCTGCATTCCTTCCCGTTAGTGGGGGCTTCATTCGTATGCTCGTATCCCATATACATGCTCGGCGCTAACGTCATTTCTGCGTGCAGGCCACATTCCTATGTTCACAGACCGCGCTCTGGGTATCACAGTGAGTAGCAGCGCGATGATAACCGCTGTACTTACATGTTACTTATTGTGCTGCAGGTTGGCTATATGTTTTGGTACCTATTGTGCATCACATCTGCCACCGAAGTTGTAGCTGCTTCGAGCTTGATCTCTTTCTGTGAGTTCCATGAGCCTGGTTTGCGCGCATTCTTTAGTAGCACGCGCTGACCTGTAGGATTCAGGGAGACCGGACATAAACGCAGCGATCTTCATCACATTATTCGGCGTGGCCGTCATTTCCCTCAATTTCTTGCCTGTCCACGTCTACGGAGAGATCGAGTTCTTCTTCGGGCTGCTAAAATGTCTAATGGTCATTGGCCTTATTTTGGCCGGTCTAATTGTCGACCTTGGAGGCTCCCCATCAGGCGAGGTTCGTCTCTTCGTCTTGCAAATCCTTTTCCTTGCTGATGGCCTCTGGCTAGTTCATTGGAGGTAGGAACTGGCACGGCAATCCTATCAAGGAATATCTTGTCGAGGGGACGACCGGCCGCTTCCTCGCTGTCTGGAGCACGCTCAGTAAGCTGTTCTTCCTCTCCACATAGCATGCGCTCAGCGTATCCTAGTCAATGCCGCTTTTGCTCTGGGAAACATCCAGATAGCCGCTATCGGTGGCTCAGAGTGCGTAAACCCAAGAGTCAACCTTCCCAAGGCATTGCGCCGAACCTTCTGGCGTATCCTCATATTCGTGAGTGGATCGCGCGCAAGCCGGGGCCCACAATGTTTGACACATGACTCGCACAGTATCTACTTTCCCTACTCGTCGTTGGCTTGATTGTCTCCGCAGACGACGAGCGCCTGGGCAAGGGCAGCTCAACAGCATCATCTCCGTTCGTCGTTGCATTCACCACGGCAGGGATCAAGGTGACTCCGCTTTTTTATGCAGGAGAATTCGTACTCATCTTCCTAGGCTCTGCCGTCCATAATAAACGCCATTGTCATCACTAGTGCATTCTCGTCTGGAAACGGCATGATTTTCTTGGCTTCTCGAACTCTGGTCGGGCTTGCGTCTGACGGGTATGCGTCGAGAATATTCCTACGGACAAACCGATTTGGGTAAGTGTTATCATCCCCCATGCCTGGGAGCGACACTCACCGTGGTTTTCAGAGCGCCTTATTGGGCGGTGGGTGTCTCTTGCGCGTTCCTACCTCTAGCGTACCTCAATTGCTCTGGGGATACACCAACGACCGTATTCAACTGGTTTATGTCCCTCGTGTATGTCTCCGTCATTGAAACTGCTGAATGGATTGACATACTAATTCATGTTTATCAGGGCGATTGCTGGATTGAATGTCTATTGGGTCATTTGTGTTGCATATGTGCGCTTCTTCCTGGGCATGCGCGCGCGGGGAATCGACAGGAATATCCTATTTTACAAGAGCTGGGGACAGCCCTGGGTTGCAAGTACGTGGGGAGCAGTCGATTCGGTGCAAAGTTACTGATTTGAGTCAGTCGCATGTGGTATCCTGTGCTTTATCATCGTCCTCACATCTGGGTTCCCTGTTTTCTTTCCGGGAAACTGGTCCACTTCAACATTCTTGTCAAACTACGTGGGTCATCGTTGCTGCCGTCGAAGCGAGGCTGACCATCCACCTAGATGAACTGTTTCCTGTTTGTGATCTTGTATGTAGGCCTCAAGTTTACTACAGATTCACCCTGGATAAAATACGAGGACATGGATTTCTCGGAAATAGATGCCATAAAGGCCGAAAAGGCAGCGATAAAAGGTGACTTTGGGGCGCTGAGAAAAAAGACGCCCTGGTGGAGAGTTGTGCTAGAAAAGTTTCTGGACCAGTAGACTGTACTGTATTACCTACTTAGACGCATTGGGCAGAAAGCCCTGGAAAATCGGATCTTGTAAATTTGTACAGGTACCTGCGTAGATGAGCCATCTGACAAGCATTGACGCGGACGATTTGCGCAACAAAGGTCTGTGATTTTAAACAACTTGTACTTGTTTAGGTAATGCCTGCTGACTCGGAGGTTTTACTCATGTTTGGCTCTGACCATGATCATGATCATTCGCGCTGCTTGCCTCTTGCTACTCGTCGTGTCACAGACTTCCGCGTCCAAAGGCGACAGATCAAGAGTGTTTCGAGACTGTGTATCCGAGTGCATCCAAAAACAGCACTACAATGCCAACGACCTTCCGTTTTCTCTCTGGTTGACACGATGGACCCCGCAGGATCTATGTCAGTATGACTGCATGCAACATATCACCACCAGGGAGGCTGCAGTGGGAAAACGAGCGCTGCAGTATTTTGGGAAATGGCCGTTCACGCGTGTGCTAGGGATGCAGGAACCCGCGTCTGTAGCCTTCTCGCTTTGGAATCTTGTTGCGCATGTCTACGGTCTACGTCGCGTTCGGAACGAGATACCGCAAGAAAACCCTATGAAGCCCTACTACATCATATGGGCATGGGCCAGCATTAACACTTGGGTATGGTCATTCATCTTCCATTGCAGGGGTACGATTCTTCGCTACAAAACCCCAGAAAAATGCTGACTACGTCCGAATATAGACAAACCATTCACCGAGAAGATGGACTACTTTTCTGCGGCTGCGACTATCCTATTCGGGCTCTATTTGACTGTGATCCGTAACTTCCACCTGTACCATCCTTCGAGAACGACGATGCGGCGAACCTGGTCAACCTTGTGCTTTGTCGCTTTGGCCGGGCACATTACATACTTGAGTATTCGGCCAAGGTTTGACTACACCTACAACATCATAAGCAACTCGGTCGTAGGGCTCACGCACAACATAATCTGGACCCTCTATTCCCTCCCATCGTCACTCAGTGTCTTCAAGCGATACCCCCATCGGCCCCGTTCATATCGTCCGGCACATGCTACCAACGCGGCACTGTTGGTCATCTTCACGACTGCCGCGACTTTACTTGAGGTGTTCGACTTCGCACCCATCGCTGGAACGATAGACGCTCATTCACTGTGGCATTTGTCAACAGCGCTCATTGCCCCGTTCTGGTATCAATTCCTGTTGGACGATTCGCGAGATCGCGGTTGGACACTAGAAAAGGCGGAGTGACTACAGGGATTGAAGATTTTCATGCAATGTCCGCACGGGGACTCTTACCAGACCTTGTTACGGAATGGAAATAGTAGCAACCACCGAAGCCGACAGGACGCTTGTACTTCAAGCTTCAACATCCAGCGGTTCCAACCCTTCGAACCCATACTCTGAGTTTTTGTATGAGGCCTCTCGTTTGTTTATTATCCCATTTCGATTGGTATACATCCTATCATGTATGTACAAGTCTACGGCCGAAAGTATAACAAGAAAGCAAGAAAACTATCACCACTATGCCAGCAGGCTCACCAACCGACATCACCACCCTCAAATGGCACGATTCTCACACTTGTCTCCCCTTTGCTCTTCCTTATGATATGTCTCTCTAGATCGTATATTTCGTACGCCTCGGCCGCGAGCCGCATAGCGCGAATATGGTGTGGGCGTGAGTTTGCTGCGATTGCGTGTTTGCGGCTCTGCCAGATGCAAGTCGCCAGGTTCATGCCAGTAGACTGGTCCGGAATGCCGTACCAATACAAAATGAGCTGCACAGAAAGATGAGAGCCAGGAATACGCAAAATTGAAGGGACTCACGCCGCCGTTTCTGACAGCTTCTTCATGTGCTTTCTTGTCCGCGTCATATAATGCTGGGGGCAACGTTAACACAGACTAGGGGGGCAGGGCAAGAAGAACACGTACATCCGCCATCGCTGCCTGCCTTCCTTCTGCTTCTAAACACAACGCAATACCATTCCCTCTCCTCGTCCTCCGGTAAGGACAAGCTACTCCAGTTGAACGCCTCGGGGTATGGTGTTGACGCATAAGCAGCATCTTTTGGCCTGAACTTGTGCAGGGCTTTATGCAAGGAAAGAGAAGCAGGATCAATATCTGGAAGCCTCGTCTCCGTGCGGATAGGCGGATGGTCTGAGGATGCATTGTCTTCGAGCGAGACAGGTTCAAGTTGTTCCGGTAGAGACGACAGCAGTGGCGGAAGGTATAACACGGGAGACGTGAGCGAGGTGAAAGTAGGCAGCTCGTGAGGGTCGCGCGCCTCGACGGTCAGTGCCAGAGGTACACTCGCCGACGGATGCGGCGGATGAGAAAAGGTTTGCTCTGTTTGCGTTGAGGATGCCATGGTAAGATATGGCAAGTGAAGTGTTAAAGTAAAATGAACTCCATTCCCACTACTACTTATAGGGAGACCGTATGGCGAAATCACTCATCGTCGACAGCGGACGATGGCGCAAGGCTGTTGCAAGGGCGATCGTTTGTAGCACTAATGGCGCGATTCCGAAAACTCAGCGACACGAAATGGCAAAGCCGAGACAAAGCGTAACCTGGACAGCAAGGCAGATTTAATTTGAGATTCCCACTTCTGAGTGATGCTGCTACGCCAGTAGAAAAGGTGAGTAACTTGCCAATACTACCCAGATATCGGGGTGCAAGGACCAGAACAAGGTTCGCTTGTAACCCCGCATTTGCCCCGCATCTCGGGCCCTGACCGGTTACCGGTCCGGAAAGATCCCCTTGCAGCGACTCCGAGCAGCCATTCGAATTTCGAGTCAGTAACATGCATTATTCATTTCACAACTCCGTCTTGCGTTACCACTCAGTATGGGTGGAAATGCCTTCAACGCAGTGGTCAACTTTTCCGGGATATTCCCTCGTATGCAGCCGGCCCTATACCGTTGTTTGCGACAGAAACACGAAGACGCGTTGAAGAAGCTCTACACGCTGGTCGGAACGCCTGCTGAAGCTCCCGAAAAAGTTGACCACGGAGATGTGGATTTTATTGTCTGGCATCCCTGCCCAGTTGATCATCTCAGCGTCCAAGAGGCGTTGAAGGCGTCACACGTTAAACCAATGGACGGCCCTCGAACAAGTAACTACGCTGTCCCATTGGATGCGCAGGATGAGTACTGCCAAGTGGATGTACATGTTTGCGCTACCGAAGGCGAATGGCAGCGAACAATGTTCTTCCACTCGTACGGGGATATGGGTATGATATTGGGCCTCATCGCGCGCGGCGTGGGGTTGCATCTTGGTGTACATGGGCTACGTGTAAGCACTCTCTGGCTCACTCATGCAGAATCTTATCTATCCGTCCCTAGTACCCAATCCCAAAACTTCCTCCCTGGCATCTATCATCCAACTTTGACGATATCCTGCCATTCTTTGGATGGTCCAAATCACGCTTCGATAGAGGATTTAAGACGAAGGTGGAGCTCTTTGAATGGATATGGACGACTGAGCACATACATCCGCGTACATTTGGCTCGAACAACGCAGTCGGTAAGGTGGACAAACAGCGAAAGCTCTATCACGAGTTCGTAGCCTGGGGACGGGAACGCCAGGAGCAGCAGACATCGGAATCACCGCAACCGCGAGCGACTGAACTGCAAGTAATAATGCGCGAGAAAGCATTACAGCACTTCGGTGTGCAAGCAGAAGTTGAAGCGTTCATCCACGCAGAGTCTTCACGAGCGCGATGGAAGGCGTTGTTCAACGGACACCTGGTTGAGGAATGGACCGAGATACCACTCAGTAACTGGAAGCGCATCAAGCAATTAATGGACACAGTGAGGCAGCAGCTCGACGGCGAAGCTGGAGGCCTGGATCAAGGTCCCGCATACGTGCTAAAAATGTTCGAAAACGACGATGGCGCGCTGGAATTTTTGAAGGCGAAATCACGCCAGGTAGTCAAAGAACTGGAGGACTGAATGACGCAGAATTCATATTTTGTGGACGGATATATGTATATTACTATGACTTGTTTCCTACTCAATCCTCTTCGTCCTGCTGCATGATGAAGTCATTAAACCTTGCCAAACGCTCCTCCTCAGTCCCTTGCTCGTCTTCTGTATCACTGCGCCGGAAACGCTGTTTCCCAAAGAACACAGATGCCTCGATGCGTCGGCCAGCGAAGAAACGTCCGTTCATCTTCACGACACAAGCCTGTGCGCTCAGCGGATCTTTGAACTTGACCGTCATGATGCCATCTGGCTCTTGCTATCAAAGGTGTCAGTCTGGTGTCCGCCCGGAGCGGGCAACAGAAGGGCAAGGTGGCGTACATCGAAAAGAACGACATTCGTGACCTCCCCAAGCGATGCGCATTCATCCCGAACGTCTTCTTTGAGGTCGAGGAGCAGTGTTGCATCTTCTTCGAGCTCTTGTAGCGTAAACATGTGCTTCAATACGACGACGCGTCCAGGTTTGTTCGTAGTCGTTTCCTCGGGAGCGAGTGCTGGTCCAAACCCATCCTCGTCGTTCCATTCCTCCAACTTCCTATAGAGCGAGATCAGGATGCAGATACCGAGTGAACAATATTCCTACTTTTGCATTTTCACAATTCTACGCGTCGCCTTCTTTTTGTCAACCACTCGGCGAGGTTGATTATTGGCCGGTGCGCTGCCACCACCACCATGCTTGTGCGCGAAGTCGGCTCTGGCGAGGTGCATGACGCTCTTTGGGTCTCCCAATCGCAATTCGGATTCATCGAGAATATTGAGCGCTAGTGACACAGAATCCTCCTTGAAGTAAACGACAAGCGCTTCACCGCTGAACGTCCCATCATCTTTGGCATACATCTTGACTTTGGGCTCGCCATCGTAGTCTTCCTCGAGTACGCCGAATCGAGAGAACGCGGTGATAAGTTCTTCGTCAGTGGTATCCAATGGGAGGCCGGTGACATAGATAGAGGTGTTCTTGGACTTGTCTTGTTTGCCGCGCTTTGCCGCCGGATCTGGCACAGTGACGCCAGTGTAGTCAGGCGCCGCTTTGCGTTTCTTGCTATCGCGCGCGAGGACGGGGGCAGCGGGGGTCTGTGACGCGATGGGACGCGGACGGTTGGACGTCAGTGATCAACGTGAGTGGACGCGACTGGCCTCTTCATCGACACCAGCAACAGCATACGCCGCTTGTTGCTGCTTCATGAGATCATCATCAATGACTGGTAGCCAGCCACCCTTGGCTGAGTTGTACTCCATTTCGGTGCCGTCATCCTCTTCGTAGCGCCATGTATGAGTCTCTGTAGACAGAAAGACGCTGGAATACTTTGAGTATACAAGCTGTTGCATTTCTAAGAGGCCGGACACACCGAGGGTCATCCTTGAATGCGTCTGGAAGCGGAGGGGGTCCGGATGCCATTATCCCAGCAATGGATAGGATTTGGAAATGCAAAGAGATACGACGGCCGCGGCGGCGGGTTGCTCAAGCACTTGGGACGGAGTGTTCACGCAAAGATATAGATGAGTTGGCGGTAAGATTTGGGCACGATGATGGTGGAGAGGCAAAAGTGATCGATGACATAAGTTGGCACTCAATAGGTGGCAAATGCGCATTTGGCGCTTAACAGACCTGGAGCGCACATAGGAACGACGTAGAAATACGGAGGCTTCATGCAATAAATGATTATGGGCGATAGTTCGAGTCTCATAACTAAGAGGAGCATCGCTCTTTCCTAACTGAAATGGACGCCAACAAAATGAATATTGGCTCTATGCAAGTTCATCTATTGAGGGCAATCCGCTATACCGGCAGAAGGCCACTTTACTTGTACATCGCCATCGGCCAGTAGGTGAACTCCGGGTGAGGCGCCTCTGCTGCTCTCTGAGGAACCCACTTGGGATACGCGGTTGGAAGTGTTGGGGGAAGCTGCTCCGAGGAGTAGATCTGGTTCTTGCTGGTGACTGTTGCAATAGCTGCGCTCAAATCCAATTCCTCTTGCTTCTCTGCAACAACTTCCTGTCCCTCCGTGGGTGCAGCAACTCTGGGGCGAGTTTAGCGTGGATTGGATGTGGGGGGCAACATAACACGCACTGTTGGGGCTTCGAATGCTCAATGAGAAGCGAAGAAAGTCCAGCTTGCGTCACAACAGAGAGTTGGGGGTAATTGCGGCGCACGTCGCGCTTCCAGTACGGGTTCTCTGCAATGTCCGACGCTGCAAAGTGCGGGATGAGATGCACCGATCCCAATTTTGGGCTATAAGCGCGCACCTTTCGTGGCCGGCGTTGAGTACTTCTCCGGACGCGATGCAGGCGGTGGGTAGCGGAACATTTCGGACAGCGGGAGACCGCTGGAGATTTCCGGGTTCACAACAACATTGTCAGCTGCACGTCATTAGCCATAAGTCCTAGGTCGGGTGGCATTCAACTTGCTGAATTTCTTCCAGAAGCCTTTGGGGCTGAGGTGATATAATGTGGACTCTGCCGCCTTCTTGGTAGCCATAATCGTGGTGGTCAGATGTGACAGAGTCTTGTCACGTACAGGTCACAAATTCAGCCATTCAACATTCGAGCATTTGACTCTGAGGTACTCAAACGTGCGGCACACCACGTTAAGCTCGGCAGCCAAGTCGTTGGAGGCAAGAAAGAAGCAGTACAGAGAATTCATCGACGCCTACGTTGAACGTATCGTGTTGGGTTCCACACTGGCTTGTAGTTCAACATGAGGGTCGTGATCGACCAATCTTAATCTTATCTTCCTTGCTTCCTCACCGTCACTATACTACTATGGCATCTCTAGGTGTATCTCGCGGAATACCAAAACAAAAGCGGCGTGGTGGAGGTCCCCAGCCCTCTAACTCAGGCGGTGGTGCACCGACGCCGCGACTCAAAATTGTGGTCCGCCGCCTGCCCGCTAATCTGCCAGAATCCATATTCTGGGACAGTGTCACCGAATGGGTGACCGACGATACAGTAACATGGCGCTCGTTTCGCCCGGGAAAATCAAAGGCGCGCATCGGCAAGGAAACCATTCAAGCACGCGCATACATCGCGTTCCGTGACGAAAGCCTATTAGTGAAGTTCGCCACCGCCTACAACGGCCACGTCTTCCGCGACAAATCCGGCACCGAGACGGCTGCTGTTGTCGAATTTGCACCGTTTCAAAAGATACCTGGTGGAGATGGCAAGAAGAAGAAGGACGGACGCGTAGGAACTATTGAATCAGGCGAGTTAGTTGGGATGACCCTCGTACTATTCTGACGATGGATATAGATGATGACTACATTTCCTTTGTGGAAACGCTGAACAAGCCCACTGAGCCTGTCCCTATCGACCAACTTAGTATGTTTCGAATCTCTAGCTACTGATACGCACGCTCATAGTTTCCAGTCACATCTTCTCAGCAGCCCCCGCAACCCAAGAGCACACCACTCCTTGAAGCTTTGAAAGCAGAACGAGAGGCCAAACTCATGAAGGTTAAGGAACGTGAATTAGCTATCAGCGCTATTGAGCAGGCGCCAAAGCGCGGTGACTCCAAGAAGGAGAAAGAACGCGAGAAGAAAGATGCAAAAGGGAAAGGTGCTCAGAAGAAAGGCGGCCCATCACAAGCTGCCCCGACACAACCACCTGCAAAGGGCTCGAAAGGCCGCGGCGGGAAACAGGCTCCCCAATTACCATCCGCCCCGCCTGTTCAGGTTCAAATCCAATCCAAACCTCAGTCGACGCCTGTCGCCACTGCAGAATCGTCACCGCAATCTGGTCCGTCTCAAGCTACATCACCGGCTGCAGGACCATCCCGCCGTGGACGCCCCATCATTGGCCTTGCGAACCGCCAATTTGAAGCTGCGATGAGTGGCGCCCTCAAGAGGCCCCCTCGTCCGTCTCCACAAGAACCGCCGACTTCAAAGGAAAAAGAGAAGGAAAGAACACCCTCTGCAATAGAGTCGCAGTCTGGGCCTTCGCCAAAGGTCACTGGCATTCTGAGGCGCGCCCCCGAGGGCGTACCTACCATCGCAAGGACATCTGCTCAGCCATCGCATTCGTCTCAGCCCTCAATTTCGGGACAATCCGATAGTGGTGCTGACCCTGGCGACAAGGACGACGAACAGGGTGGACGTTCGCCAACGAAGAAGAGGACGAGGCGTGGGCCACGGGGTACTAAGGAGGCCCGTGCAATCAAAGCCCTCAAGAAGGCGGCTACTGAAGCATAATTCGAACCGAAGGAAGCATAATTCGAACCCTCTGCGCAAGGATTCACCCACTGCGTCGCGGCCAGTTGTTACACAAGCAAGAGCAATGGCGGCCTAAAAACGCTGCCGACGTCTCATTACAGATACATGTCTTTTTTTTGTAAATGTAAACAACCGAACGTCATAGATACCTCACACGACAGTACCTCCACCACAGCGAATTCTTGGTTCAGATGCGTACATCCAGACATCAGTGTCGGGGTTGTATGAAATAGCAGCAGCAGTGCTTGTCGCCACCGGTATCCGAGTTACTGGATGACCTCTTTCCGCGAGTCCTTTCTCTAGTGTCGCACTATGTCCTGGTTCCAGTAAAGTTTGCTTTGGAATAAGCTGGTCGTGTAGACGAGGATGATTCAATGCCTGTTCCGGCGTCATTCCATAGTCTAAGAAGTTGCGTGCTTGTTGAGCATTGCAACTAACAATACGCGAGCCGCCCGCTGCGCCGCCAGAATACACAAATCGGCCTTGCGAGTCTTCGATGATGAAGGGCGACGAGGATGAAAGTGCGCGTTTGCCTGGTTTGATGTAGTTTGCTGGCGTGGGTGGAAGACCAAAGACGTTGGGGCGCCCTTTGACGGAAAAATCCTCCATGGTGTCGTTGAGCACAATGCCCGAGTCTGGTACAATGACACGCGAACCCCATGTGAGGGTGATGGTAGTGGTTATGGAAATAACCAGGCCAGAGGCATCTCCTACAATGATGTGAGAGGTACCGGAGTCGTTCTTAGCAATTGACAAGCTTGATTGACAGTGAGACTCCCGCCTGAAAGTCCTGGAGATGGGCTCACGATTCGGGGCTGTACCATTTCGGATCCCGCGCCTTGCCACCCTCGACGCCGCCGAGTCCATCGTCTGTGTTGATGAGTTTCTCATAAATGGCCTTTCCGTAGTCCTCGCTGATCCAATCTCTCTGTTTGCCTTTGGTGAACGAGCCATCACTATTCATGACACCGCCCAAACCGTCAACATAGCGAGGGTCGCCCAATTCACCACGGTGCGCGTATGCCCACTTGAGCGCCTCAATCATGCGATGATTGTCCTCTACGGAACCAGGACCAACAGGGGATGGGAAGTGCTTCAGAACATTCAGTGCAGTGAGGCAAGCTGCGCCGGAAGCAGGAGCACCAGCAGACGTGATCTTGTAACCTTTGTAGTCGATAGACAACGGCTCGGTGTACTTTGCTTGGAAATCTGGCCACCTATATGAGCATGCCTGTGTGAACCAGCATTCGTAGAGGACTGACCGGTCAGATCCTCTAGGCTCAGTTTTCCGTCATCCTTCTGGACCGCGTCGACCATGCCCTGCGCAAGCTCCCCAGTGTAGAAAGCTTTCGCGCCGCCCTTGGCGATCTTCTCAAGAGTAGTGGCGAATTCCGGGCGTGTGATCTTGGACCCAACTGGCTTGAAGTTGCCCTCTGGAGTGAAATACCACGGACCGAGAATAGGATGTTCGCGAACCCACGACGTAGATTCGTGTTCGCCCTCTTTGAATGTTCGCGCGAGGATCTAGATAGCGTTCAGCATCAACGACCACTATGTATTAAGTGAGAGTGCTCACCCTGAAGTGGTCCGCATCTGCTTCAAAGCCGTGTCGTGCAAGCTCGATACTGGGCTGAACAAGACGAGCCCAAGGCAACTTTCCCCATCGTTTGTGTAATTCTTCGAAACCGCGTAACTCACCAGGAACGGCCACGGCCAGCCCACCGTATTCCGTGAGTGTGGCTGGTTTATCCTCATATGTCGAAGAGTCGACGCCGCGCGGGGCAGCGCTGCGAAAGTCGAGACAGAATTTCCTTCCTTTGCTATCGCGCACAAGAGCGAAGCCTCCACCGCCGATGCCGCTGTGGAAGCTGTCGACCGTGCCGATGGCGAGGATGGTCGCGATAATGGCGTCCGCTGCAGAGCCTCCCTCTTTCAAGATCTCAGCGCCAATGTCAGAGGCAATTTGCGATTCTGAGACGACGGCGCCGCGGGAATATTTGGTGGAAGATCCAGAAGACATGGCAATGATGAGAGAAAGAGGAAAAGAAATCAGGAATGACAAATAGCAACCGGATATGTAGGCATTGCCCAGTACTTGTAAGAGCCTGATAAGTCGGAGGACTATGCGCCGCCAACGAGATTGATTGTGGTTGACTGCCGCAGTCTGCCGGACGGCAATGTGCTCGATCACGTGTTTGTCAAGTCTCCTTTCTCCCATGTGTGCCTTGGCCAATTGGCCAATTTGCCCTGCCCGCCGTCCCGAGCATCGTCGAGTGTCACGGTCACGTTATTTCGGTACCGTCGGAGCCATTACCCCACGCTGGATTGATTGACTCGTCCACTACTACACGTTCGATGACGCCTTACTCCGCCCGACCCCCCGGTGTTGTGTCGATAGGCATATGCTGACACAACCAGTGCATACATAAGCAGCGGTATTATGCTACGCTTTTGTCTCCGACCACCACTGCCTATTCTCAAGATGCCCGTCACACGTTCAGCGACCCGAGTTACTGCTGAGGCCACTCCCGCACCGACTTCCAAACGCAAACAGTCCAATCCCATCGCTCCAAACGGCAGCAAGAAGGCCAAACCCAGTTCTACCCCGCCTGAACCTGTACCGACGTCGAAGCGCAAAGCCCCGACTTCTGCATCGAAAAACGCACCAAAGTCAAAGCCAGTCAGCGTTGCGCCAATAGATTTTGTGATACCCCAGCCCCGTGCCGACGAAGAACATGTCACCCTCATTCCAGCAATATTGACCTTCTCTTTCGAGGATGCCAAGAAGCACTTGATTAAGGCTGATTTTCGTTTCGAAGACTTGTTTGACAAGCGAAAATGCACACCGTTCGAAGTGCTGGAGCAAATCCACCCTTTCCGGCGAGTTGTCAATTCTTCTTCCTGGTGTTGACGTCTCAACATATTGCCACAGCTCACTCGCGACCTCCATCATGTAAAAACTACCGTCCGTTTTCCCACATTTCGCTCATATTTGTACAGTGGTCAACAGATCTCATGGAAGGCAGCCAAGTCAATCAACCACAAGTTTAAACGGCTCTACGATCCTTCACTACCGGAGGATGCAAATGACTACGAGTGTGTTGCTTGGGTGTATGCTCCGTTCTGCTTTCTCACACGACCTACAGCGGGAAAAGTCATACTTCGTCTTTCCCTACACCATCGCAGGTTGCTGGGACCGAATTAAGTGTGCTCCGTACCGCTGGCTTAAGTGGCAGGAAGGCAGAGTACAGTAATTTGATCCCTGTATGATATACTATCCCCACTGACGGAGGAAATACAGTTCAGGACTTAGCATCGCGATTTGCGGATGGACGCCTTACTACAGAGAAACTCATAAACGCAACGGACGAAGACCTTTTTGAGATGTTGATTGCTATAAAGGGCGTCGGTCCATGGACAGGTGAGGCCTTCATCGATCCACTTTCCCATTCTGATCCAGATTTGAAGTCGACATGTTTGCCTTCTTCACTCTGCGTCGCCCAAATATCCTACCAGTGGGCGATTTGGGCGTGCAGAAGGGTGTGGCCCGGTGGATCCTTTCACTCCATTCCGCGGACTACGAATACAAAGTTGAGGGCGACAGGCTGCCAGGTGCCTCATCTCAGGACAATGCCGAGGTGGAGGTCACGCATGATGCATTGGAACGGTCTCAGCCTCTGGAGCGTGGTGCTACTCCCGATATGTCTTCTGTTGTGCCAGCAGTGCCATCTACGCCTCCGAAGCTAAATGACGAGCTTCCTATGCTACCACCAGCGTTCACGCCGTCTATCGTGGCCACGCTGCGGAAAACTCATGATGAGGCTGAGCTGCCGAAGCTGCCTCCTGGTCTGTCTGTGGCTGAACTTAAGGCAAGGCTGAATGGGAAGAAGAAAGTGAGCAAGTGAGTACAATGATGCATGATGCTGGTTTCTTGCTTCTCGAGATGATGCTCATACGCTCCCACCACAAGGGGACAACTTCTTACCGCAGCGGAGATGGAGGCTTTGACTGAACCCTGGGCACCGTATCGTAGCTTAGGTGCGCGATGCCACTTCACAGCTCAAAGCAACTATTGATCATCGACCTAGCTGTATACTATATGTGGGCGTTAGTGGACGGATGATGCTCTTGGAGTGGTCGTCAAATGATATATACCATTAGGTCAATTGCGAAAATGCTTTCCAGGCCCTTGGTTGTGAGATTTGGAGGTGGTTTCCGATCTCTCACCGACCTCGGGCTCTCGACCTCCCTACCTGTGAGTCCGCCTGGTCCCCTGTAAGACGTCTGCTAGTCACCTGGGCGTCGTGCCTTGTTCTTGTCAAACTCTAGCAGTTACCACCATGGTCAATGCCCAGCGGATTCCCATCCCCTTCAAAGTTGATGGAGAGGTCTTCCACACCTTTGTCAAGATCTTCGGAAATCTCGACGCAGCGCGCCAGTCTAGCCATGTATGTGGCCCTCTTGTTGTTCTGCACGGCGGGCCCGGAATGTCTCACGACTCCATGCTATCGCTCGCCGACCTAGCATCAACGACAGCGGTCGTCATGTACGATCAACTGGGCTCGGGCGAGTCCTCAACATTAGCAGGCCATCCAAATGGCTTTATCACCATCGACCTGTTTATTCGTGAATTGGAGAACGTCCTGGACACTTTCGGAATCTCGAAGCGGTTCAATTTGCTGGGGCAGAGCTGGGGAGGGTCATTGGCCGCCGAATTTGTCGTGCGCAGGAAGCCGGGGGGTCTCAGGAGTCTCGTTCTGGCAAATGCGTCAGCGTCAGCAGAGTTGAGGAATACCGCGGTGGCGGATCTACAGGCGCTCTTACCAGAGCATGTCAGGATCAAGATGATGAAGGTCATGAAAAAGAAAGGCGTAGACAGCAGGGCATTCAAGGCTGCGATGTTGCCGTACCATAAACTGCACACATGTAGACTGGAGGAGTGGCCCGAGGAGGTGTCATATTCCATTTCCTTGTTGGACGAGGAGTCGGGCAAGGTGGTTCTGAATGCTATGTGCGTTGTCACCTGTACGCCCATGTCGGAGCTGATTTCATGTCAAGATTGGATGGCGAGAAGTTGTCGGCGGAATGGGATATCCGCGACAGAATACATTTCATGCGCCACGTCCCCACTCTACTCATAAACGGGGCCTACGATTTCATCACGGACGAGGTTTGCGGGCCGTATTTCTGGGGAATTGATAAAGTCAAGTGGATACGGTTCGCGAAGTCGAGTCATATGCCGCATTATGAAGAGAGGGAACTCTTCATGGAGCTGGTTGGAAGGTGGTTGTGCGAGGTGGATGCAGTCACCTAGAATAGACCTCCATAACTTTGATACCATAAAAGGCCTGGCATCGCGTTAGCGTACCATGCTCTGAACGTTGATGGTTCCCTCCCTTGAACAGAGACGAAATTCCAGACATCAGGGAAGCTTGCCCTTGGCTCAGATACACAGCACGACTGGAAGATGTTTGGACCGCACTTCTCCTCAACTTCGCAGACTGGTGAAGACCCTCGTTTGCTTCTGCACAATCTGATCATCGTGTAATTACTGGCCGGTCCCCTGAAGTCCAGACGTTCAGACTCCAGAATTCTTGTAGTTCCAAGTATTGCATTGGCCCTTGAGAGTATCGCTAACTAGGCAGCCTCCTGGGCAGAGCGAATGCGTCCATTTGTGCACACATTGGATAGAAAGACGATATTGTCCTTTCCGTGACAGGAAATGGGGTGCCCATCTCTCTCATATGTAAGTGGAGACCTGCTGGCTGCACGTCCATCTCGGCCCGCCCTGCCACGAAAAACGTCAGTCTTAGGCGCTGTGTCAACGCTATGGGGTTGGAAGACTGTACACAATGGACTCAATTACAAATTCGATATGGTGGACACCGCGGATCCATTGCGATGTGTGTACGCGGCATGACGGGTGAAAAAGGAATGCGTTTGAGGATAGGCACCACCGTGGGCAGTGGCACAACGATCGATCGACGCCTCCCTCTCGAGTCTCGAGAAGGCATTTGCTGACTATTTCTCAGAGAGAAAAGGATTTCCATTTTACCAGTAAGTAAATAGCTCAATCTGCGTCCTCCTTATGGCGGAGGTATCACCGCGATTTGAAGTGAACCAGTTTAGCGGCCGAGTCCGATCGATAGAATAAGCGCCCAGGGTCCATCGCTCCTTGTCCTCTTGCAATTTGCTTGCAAGAACTGCGTGGGTTGCCAGGCGCTTAGGCGCCTACCAATCCACACAGGTCAAAGCGCTTAAAATTGCCTATACGTTTCCCCATTGATGCCTAGCCAGTGAAATTTTATGCACACAGCATGTCAACCTCAACTTCCTTTCCTTTCGGCGGTACTCACCTCTCTGGTCCGGTTTGATACTTTCATTTTACCACCATCACCATGCCGAAACCTTCAGTTATGGAGGAGAAGCATAAAGACAAAGTGGCTGCACCGTCGACTGTGAAGCAGTCGAGAGGTCGTCTAGTGTTTTTTTTGGCCGTACTTCTTGCTGCTGTTGGCTACGGACTTCAATCACGCCAACAGCTCTCGAAGGACGTCCCGGACGCGTACATTCTGTGCACTCCCGACGACGCGAAGGTGTACACTGTCGACACAGCGAACTCGCGCGCGCAATGTGTCGCGGTCAACGGCTCGTACATCATTGGCGTTGGGTCTCTAGGCGGGTCATTGAACGACACGTATGTCTCTGCGCTGACTACTGTCTAGAGGACGTCCAGGGAAAGTTGGACGCTTCCAGAATGCCCGTTTTCTATACGCCTGCTGGTTCTAGCATCGTCCCCGGAATGACCGGTACGTCCCCGGCGCGTAATGCGTTGCTTCACAGCCTGAGCTTCGATAGATTCACACTGCCACATTCTTGAATATGGCGCGAGCAAGATCATCCCTCTCGAGGAAGGCAAGACAATCAAAGGCACGTTTTTTCGAAGTGTACTAGTAGAAGTGAAGGTAACCATTGTTGACAAAAGAGGTGGTCGCTTCGATCCGCAACTACATCCTCAAAAACCCGGACATCCACGCCAACAAATCCAAGATCATTGAGGGCTGGGGATGGGACCACACCGTCTGGCCCGAGAAACGCTGGCCCAGTGCTGTGAGTCCACTTGACGTCCACCTGGCTAACGAGCAGCGCTCACGATGCTGACACTTTGCTACCAAAGGCTGATCTTGAGGAGGATCCCGTTATTCGCGGTCGCCCCGTGGTACTACAGAGCAAAGATGGACACGGAATTTGGGTATCTCGTGCTACACTGGAGGCAAATATGCCATTTATCCAAGATATGGAAGGCGGTGTCATCGCCCGCGATGCAAATGGCGATGCTTCAGGTATGTCGAAACGCCCTGAGATTTGTATACCGGAGTCTCAGCATGAGTTCGTACTAGGATTGTTCTTGGATAATGCACAGGATCTAGTGGAGCTTCCGAAAGCGACGGATGAGTCACTTTACAAGAAATTGGACGTGACGGTCAAGACGGCGTTGTCTTTGTATGCTGCGTCGAGAAATGACACAGGCGAGGTCACTGACATGCTCTCAGCGGTCTCACGTCGCTACACGATGCTGCCCTCAAGCCAGAGTCGCTAGCATTTTTCGAGAGGTGATTGCGTTTTTTATATCGTCAGCAGCGTTGATGAGAGATTCGGCGCCTAGACAAGCAGCACAGGGAACCCTGCCTGTGAGTCTTTCCGAATGTGCAAATGTCTTTTTCGCTGAAATAACCCTTTAGATTCGTATCTACGGCATGCGATTTTTCAATGAGACAGAAGAGTATTGGGGCGACAAGGTCAAGCCTATCATTGGGGCCGGGGACGGGCGTCTCCACTCTCGCAGTGTAAAGATGTTTGGCGACGGTACGATTACAACAACTTTTACTTCGACCTGCCTCACAGTCGGCTAGGTGCTCTTAGGACTGGTGGTGCCGCGGTACGGGCAAAAGTACCTCTCTTCTTGCACTCACCGATGATACCCGTTTCTAGCTCTATGAACCATATTTCGACAACCCTTCTACGAACGGATTCATGCGGCTATCAAATGAAGCTATGGACAACCTCATTCCTCGATTCCTGCGGGACGGCTGGCAAGTGGTAGGAGCTACAACAATCCAACGATGATCAGTACAACTCATGTCCCGGAAGAATGTGCACGCCATTGGGGATCGCGCGAATGGGCTGGTTCTTGACGCGTTTGAAAGGGCTCTCGATGGTGTCGATGTCGTTGCGCTTCGCCCGCGCCTTGAACATGCTCAACTGCTATCTGAGTCCGACATGAAGCGCTTCGGGAGATTGGGAGGTGAGCTCGGCTCGCCCCATTTTGGCTCACTGTTGAATTTCTTCCTTGCTTCTCAGTTATCGCAAGTGTCCAACCAACTCATGTGTATGTCATTTGACTGCTCGCCTTGAATCCGCTGACTTTCAATCATACAAGCACGGATGATATGTGGTACGCGGAAGATCGTTTGGGTCCAGAGCGAATCAAAGGCCTGTATGCATTCCGCTCAATCCTCGACAACAATGCACGAATTACCCTTGGCTCCGACTTCCCCGTTGAAGGCCCGAACCCTCTCGCCGGTTTCTTCGCTGCGATTACTCGTGTCGCCGTGGACGGCAGTTCGCCCCATGGGCCCGGAGGATGGTTCCCGGAGCAAAAACTCACCAGGCAAGAGGCCCTACGTGGTGCGTTCAAATGACCATTGGGTCGAAAGTGAATTGATTGTTGTGGGCATCCCGCAGGACTTACTATCGATCCCGCATACGCTTCGTTCACCGAAGAAACCCTTGGATCGCTGGAAGTAGGCAAACGATGTGATCTTGTCGTTCTGTCCCAGGACATCATGACCATCCCTGTGGACCAAATCCTCAAGACCAAGGTCCTGGCCACTGTTATGGATGGCAAACCTGTCTACGGCGGGTTTTGATTAAACTTCAACGCGTGCGCGCAAGCTCCGTTCCTCTTCTACCCTTTTTCAGGGGAGAATGTAGCTTGGAGTGGTCGCTACTACCACTTACATCGCACCTTATCTTCTCCTTCGATATCTGCTCATTGCAGTCCCCCTCCCCTTGTCTTCAAATCAATACACCCCGGTACTTTTTCTTGATACAGTTTTAGCACACGCAGACCCAGGTCGCAAATTGGACACACAGCGGCCGTGCCGGCGGGAGTTTTGTGCCAACCTAGTGTACCTTTCTTGTCGACCTCTCGGCCCGTAGCGACACGCACACAACTCGGAACGTGCTTACCGTCGAGCCTATCTCCGGCCCACTCAGCTTGGGGTCTTGTTTTCTTGCGCTTCTGTGCAGCTGCAGATGTCGCTGATTTCTTCCCGAACTGGTAGCTCCTCACGAAGACTGATATTGCTGTTTTCTCGTTAACAACCCAGTCTATCTACGGCACATCGATCCACTGAACTTGACAAGCGCCTTCGAAAAATATCTCAAGTGCGGTGGCCTACACTACAGGAGGCTGAGTGCATCAATCCTGTTGATACACAAGGTCCTAATCGGTCTGCTGTGTTCGATCGATGCGCGTGCGTGAATAAGGCCATGCTGAAGAACGCAAGGTACTACTATGAGAAGATTGCATCTGTCATAGACGGCGATGCAGACAACTATTGAGCAATGTCTTGGTATCGAGACTACCGTGCGTACTTCAGTCTTCCAGGGTAGTAGTATGTACTCGCACAATTCTAGATCGAGTAGTCTTAGGTTGAGCATGGCAGCATTGACCGGGTAATGTTGATGAATAAGTGGATAGCCTACACAGCTAAGGGCAGAGGTGATTTATCGTAAACAGAGTCGAGTTCCGACCACTCGTCTTCGCCTGCGGTGAGGTCTAGGGTGTGTCTGTTTGTTCCTGCGCTTGCAGACTTGACTTGATTTTCGACAGAGCCGTTTCCAGATATAACGCTAGCCAGAATCCAGGTCGGGCAAGCGCCCTGCAAGACATTTTCAGTCAGTAAATTCCGCGAAATTTGAAGAGCAGTGCTTACTGCCATTACAGCGACGAGTGCCACAGCGTAGCCGTTAAAGTCTTTGCTCGATGTCGTTGTCTGGCCAGCGAGCATGATAACTAGAGCTGCGGTATAGACAAGGGCGGTCTCTGCGATGATCTCTAGAGCTGGTTTGAGTGCCACAGTGGCATAGCCCTTCAGTTTCCTATAACGCAGCATTTTGAAGGCAATAGCAACTGTACAATACAGGGTAATGCAGAGGGAGACGCATGGGTACAAGACGCGGATGAATTCTTTTGAGGTGGATTTGACTTCCACAGTGATGAGGATGCCTAAAGGAACGATGATGAGTATGAATTCAATCTCTCATGTACATGATGAAATAGGAAGCTGCAGGAAGGACCGCGTACCGATGTCGCCAATGACACACAACCCGGGCAGGACAATGATTCCGGGAGTGCAGCCGTACAGAAGCCAGCAGCGCCATATCTAGTCGGTCGAACTTGGGTGTCAGCTCCGTGCAGCTGTGTAGGCAAACGTACCAGAATTATGTCTGCTATCAAGACATTCAACCCCATGAGCAGGCTGGGGACTTGGCCCGTTGCATTTGAGCGCCTAGGATTCGTCGTAATGTTGGGATTTCTGGCCACGAATGCATCGAATTTGACTCGCGTCCACCAGCAGTGTGCGAGCATGGCAGTCGCGAGAACCCACATGAGTACAATTGACCCAACAAATGTGATGTATGGCCATGAAAGACGAGGCGAGCCGCCGAGGACCTTTTCTCTGTGCGACCACTGCGTGCACAAAACCCCGTGAAAAAACCAATGCATCTCACGTAGATTAGACGTGAAATTCACCGTAACTCATGGTGAGACTCACCTAGGAACCTTGAGGGTTCACAGGGTACCCCGTGAAAAAAACCTGTACAATTTCACTGTGAAATCCATAGTGAAAACTTTCACTTTCACTGGGTCTAGAATTTCGAAGACCAAGGGTCTTTCACTAGGTTTCTCAGTGAAGCAGACAAGGTTTTTGACAGATAGTTTCTCATGAAATCACGGCACATTTCACTGCAATTCTGAGGGAAATATTCCTGGTCACTCATTAAGTAGTTTGTTTAGTGGGAAAAATCATTTATTAGTAGTATACTAGTAAGTCTATAGTTAACATAGGCAGCATATAGGCGGGTACTCTGGAGGGCAGAAGACATGGAGGCAAGTTCATAGGTAGGATGATGGCGGGGA
>KN880652.1:0-40535 GCA_000934385.1 Cylindrobasidium torrendii FP15055 ss-10
AGCATCAATCTAACCCTAGGCTCGTGACCTTCGCCGGGCCGGGCTGCGCTGTTTCCGGTGGGCGAACCCCGGGGCCCGCATAGGACCCCTGATTATGCCGGTCAAGGTCTCCGGCAATTTTCAGGCTTCGCCCAAACCTTGTCCGGATTTTTGGTCAACCTGAGGCGCGAAGTCTTGTCCGGATTTTCGAAATTTTTCTTGCCTGCGGCGCCTTGTCCGGATTTTGCATCTGACATACGCCACATTGCGCCACACATCAAATTTCGCTTGCTGGCCTCTGGGTTACGCTACATGATCCTGAATGGCATTTACGGTCATAGCATTTATATATCTCCCTGTGACTCTAGGAGCACATTACTGACCCTACCACTACCGTCCGCCATTGAGACAGCAGGAAATCATGCAGGTCGCTGCACAAATGGTAGTGAGTGTGCCGACATATGTCTTTTGATGTAACGCTACACAACTCTTGACTTCTCTAGAAGTACGAGGTATTCATCTATTCCTCTGTTCAATACATATCCAGACTTCACACCCGTAGTATCAAGTGAAATAGAGTGAAATCAACCCAGTAATTTGTAGCAGACTACAGCGCTGTGTATATATGTACAATGTTGAATGAACCAGTAAGGTAGATGCTCATAACGTGAGAGGCCGGATGATCATATATGAGAGCCTATCTTTGATGGCGCCTTCTCGGTAGGCAGTGGCCTCTAAGTTTCTCGAAACAGTGTGCACTTTATAATGTGTGATACTGCTGCATCCAGAGTCAGTGAAGCCCCGTTGTCCATTGAGTCTGCCGCTGATAGGCCTGAGTTCGTCATTTAGGAAGGTGCGCTCGAGACTGCTCGAGATAACGGTGGTTTCGTACATGTGAACAAAGGCTCCGCGGATTTGGTACACTCGTTAGGTTTCCAATTGATTTGTTTTCTAAATATCAAGTTTATTGTCGTTGAAAGCTAATCAGCTGACTGGACTGTGTGTATAAGTATTGCAGCGGATCGGCTGGGTCTGGCGGCAGGCCTTCACATACCTTTTGCTGAGGAAACATGATGGAGGGGTGCACTTTTGTTTTGCTGGTACCAATCACAACATTTTGTTCGGGATTTTGCCCATTTCATGTCATGTGACGCAGCCTTGCACGGCCCCTTCCTCGTTCCTCCCCTTCTCCCTCTGTCACAAATATTGGTGTTGATGTTTCCTTTTGGGGGCGACGTCTGAAATTGTTTTCTGTTGGAATCCGGCCGGATTGGACGTGGCGGCCAAAGATTTGAGCGTGGAGTTTGAGCAAGAATGGCAATTATTGTCACAGATTGATGCTTTGGTGACAAGGACAACAAGAATTTATCTACGACAATCCTTGTTGAGCAGTGGCACCACATAATGTGCTAGGAGAATGACTGTATATAGCTCACATGTCCCTGTTAGTGTAGACACTAATATGTACATATACTCATTATTCCTTGCACACTAACGTCCTCAGCTACCAGTCCATCAAACTATGAATTTGGTTGCTTGGGTCAATTGATGGAGACAATTAAAACTTGCAATTCACAATGACCGAAGTACGCTTAAGTAGCTGCATTAGCACAAGTTTGATCTGCTTATAGGAGATTACTGAATTGGCCTATTATGCCTCAATCATCTATCAAGTCTGAATTGTTCAACTTCGCGTTCAACAGCGTCCTTATCAAGGGTTGTGGAATAAAGCCGTAAATCCGCCAATGGGCTGTCTAAACCAATTAATATTGTCCCTGTATGCACCCGCTACATAATTCCTTATGTATGTGTCTGCCAAAACCCTGGCCGCCACACTGCACTCTCAAGTTGCCCGAGAGCGTGCGCCGCAGGCGCATGCGGCAGGGCAACAACCCTCAACAGCCCTCAACCCACTGCCATATTGACGGAAGTACTGTATATGTGCTGTTGGTACTGGAATTCCGATGCAATAGTTAATGATGAATGTATACGTACTTCCAAGTTGATACTGTACAAGTGACCGTGTGAAAATAAATTGATTCGCTGTATAATGAAGCTTGTGCTATTTCGACGGTTTGTTCCCGCCGCTTGTCGGCCAGCTCCCCACGATCTCAAAGTCTGTCCGGATTTTTGACCTGACCTTAAGCGGCATAATCAGGGGTCCTCCCCGCATTGTGACAAGACGCACAGCCACACCCGTCTTAAGAGATCGGGGGGAGCTGGCCGACAAGCGGCGTGAACAAACCGTAGAATAATGATAATGACAATACAACGTGGAGATAGAAATAAGCTTGAAGCCTTGCATGTACATACTTCTCTTGGGTGTTGCCGTTGCCTCGATGTTGCCCTGCCGCACGCGCCTGCGGCGCGCGCTCTCGGGCAACACCCAAGAGCCAATCAGTCAATTCAAAAAGAATGTTGCCCTGCCATGTGCGCCTGTGGCGCACGCTCTCGGGCCAGCAATAGTACAGTAATCCTGTGTAGTATCAAGCACTGTACAGTATTGAAATATGCCGGGCAAGCGGCGGCAATGCGAAGATACTATGGCGCTGGCGTATACAAAAAGGGCAACAGGATAGTGACATGAACATATTCAAATTTTCAATATTGCAACGGGCACACTGGGGTGGCAAATTTAGTTATTGTCATGACCAATGATACATCGCAAGCTCTGAAAGCTGCGGGAATCTGACTTGCTTCATTCTGTCTTACACTAACAGGCACTTCTAGGAGAGGCAAATCAAGCCTGAAAATGTTATGTAGTGCAATGGGAGACAGTAGACTAAGTTTTGGCTTTATCTCAAGGGGGAACATCCTTTAAAAAGTTGATATGGGCTGTCAAAAATGAATTAACCAGTTGGCTGCTGGATAGGTAAAGGAAATATTAGCACCCCATGCCATACAGAAGAAAGCAAGCCACAATTTCGTGAATCCCCGGCACGTCGACGGTCGGACCGACTTCGAAATGCCGTTCGCCACCCGCATATACAAAAAAGGAAACAGGACATCATGAGCAAAACACAGGCCTGCATACGGCGGCGAACCCATCGAAGGTGCGGAGACCGCATCAAGAGTTGTGCACGGTACTCATGAAGGTGCTGTGCAAAAATCACGAGACGGGTGCAACCCAATCGCCGATAAAAGAGGATTCAAGACGCCATCCAAATAAGGCAAGTTACTTATTACGTAATCCCGACAGGTGCCATCTCCCGACCGCCAAGAAACAAAGTGTTACGGTTTGTTAACGTCTCGAGGCGTCCGTCTTGTCCGTCTTACATAAGACGCCACCTGCCTACAAAGTAAGTACATCGTAAAGCAACAAATCCGCTATATTGTGTGGTACTCGATATTTCCTCCGCTAATGAATGCATGCGAGTAAAGGCAGTTCACAGATGGAAGTCTGATTGGCTGTAAATGTAATGTCCGTGAAGTGTCACTGTTTGCCATTCCGAACGATGATGGGAATGCAAGTTTATCCAATTTTCAATTTTTGCTCTTCAAAGACAACTGACATTAGGCTTGTAGAAGGGGAATATGTCTGCTTGTAACAAGAAGTAGACAACGACAAAGGATGAGATAAATGGTTTGTAAATGGTCGAAGCGACACTCAAGTTACAAGCTGTATGGAGTCTTTCATCTGCACTATAACATAGCCATCCCGGAATCATGTCGGCGAGAGGTCAAGTTTTCAGCTATGTGTTGGTGAAAAATGCTACTGGAACACCGTGAGGTTGGTAACAACTTTGTACACAGCCTGCACTTTAGCTACTGGGGGCTGCCGCGGTAGCGTCGCCTTTGCAGATATGTTTCGAAGTCGGCTATGGTAGTGTCTGCGTCTGCCGTGTATTTGCCAGTGGAGATAACTTTGTCTGTAGCCACGTCGACTATAGAGTAATTGAACGACATCATACTTGAGAGTGAAGAAGCTTGTGTCACGAACAGGTCAACCGTCAACCGTAGAGTTGTGTGTCCCTCGATCATCAGATCGGATCACGGACTACGTGACTGCACCCGGGCCACCGAGGTTCGTGACCGACAAATAGCAGAAAAGACCGTACGAAATAAATGAAGCTTTTATAACTTACAGAAAGGCCGAGAATAGCTACGTTCTGCGAACAACGGGCAAAATTTGGGTTTAGCACGATCCGTTTGATCGACGTCACGGTTATGCCTCAACATCTGGATCTAGCAGGCTTCATCCTCTGCCTTCATCAGTACTATGTCAAACGGAGACTCTTGGAATCCTCCGAAATGCGGCCAAAGACACCAAGGACAAGAGCTACTACCAACTACGCTTGCAGATGCATTTGTACAATCACTAGGCGCGCCGAAGCCTCGCCATCCTCCCAAATATTACCTTGGATTTCTCCATCTTGTCGAGCACGAGCCCGACAATGGGCACTGGTTCCTGCGATACCGACGTCCAGACGTCCTTCGGACTATCTACATGTTCGTCACAGACTATTCCGCGGTGCAGGCAACTCCAACTCCCCTCCGCTTTCCTTCAGGCGACATCGGTAACGACGCGGCTGCCCGCATATTTGGCGACTGTGCACCTCGAGAACGGCGTAAATCGAGGGGGAATACTTTGGCAATACGTCTATGCGCTGCTTTAGCGGAAGGATTACGGTTTCGCGGAGATGTATCCTCCCAGCCCAACGCGTCTAGCCGACGAGCGTGGCCAGCAGAGGACGGCAGTGACCTGTGGCAAAGGCCGTTAGAACAAGCTCTGTGCGCGCTCTGGGAGACCTATCAGGCCTGCGAATTGCAAAATGGCTGTCACCACATACTGGACGCAATGACTGCCATGTACTACGCTGTCTCACCAATCCATCGAATACCCCTTCCCCTCCACCTCATTCCAGACTTCCACACCGATGTTTCTTCAGCCATGTCGCGTCTGGAATACTCTGAAGAAAGCACAAACCTTTTTGCCGTGCTACGGTCTATAGGATTGCTGCTAAGCACTGGTATGCCAGACCTTTCCGACCGTTTACACGAGGTTGTCCTGGACGGAATCTACGATGCCCTTTTCATCACACAAGTCATGTCCTCGTATGAGGCATGGCAAGCCAGAATGGAAATAGCCCGCGCTGGCGGACACCTAATTAAGCAGCACCACGCAACATTGGACTGCAGGCGATACCCTGCCACTCTCATCGCCCAACCGGCAGACCTCCCGCCCGTCATTCCCTACGCCGGCGCATACTGTGCAATTGCGGTTCTATCATTGCAGACGACGTGCTTTCGTAGGGGGTGCGACAAGCCGGCGAGCGGGCGGTGTCAGGGCTGCAAGGTCGCGCAATACTGCTCGTCCAGATGCCAGTCGAAAGACTGGAAACACCGACGGATGCCGCACAAGGTTCTGTGTGCGCCTTTGGCGGAGTACAACGACTGCATGACCCAGTATGGAGTGAACTGGCTGAAGAAGATCGAAGGTGTGGATAGAATGGTCGCGGACAGTCGTGCGGCGGGCATTACCCTCGAGGAGGCAGAGGTCGTGTATCGGATAGCGGTGCTTATGTCGGAGGACAGGATATGGGATGCAGGCCTCCGGGAGGTTCTGCGGCATGTGAGGCTGGTGCTGGAGCCCAAGTCTCAGGCTGCGCTTGACCAGCCTGCGGTGCTCTGGAAATCACTGGATGCGTCCCCGAATGCGTCGGCTCCTCTGGTCTATGACTATCCCGTTTTCATCAACGTGTCTCCTGATGCGACGGGAACTTGGCCGCCTGAGAAAGAAGAGGAAGGTGACTCGTCTTCAAACGCGGATACTCTCGTAGAGACAGACAGCAGCGAAGGATTCTGGGGGACATTGCTCGATACCTTCGAGAGTATGGACGATTTGGTGCCAGTTTGTATTGCTAGCATCGACAGTGATACAACAGGCGTATACGTCCTGCTTTCTCTGCTTTGTCTTGCTGTGAGCCACGCTTTCCGGGAAACACAAGGGTGGGTGGTGGACAACTGGTATACTGCAACACCATCTCACTTCATTTGTTCAAGAATGTAAATTATCTATATGTAACCTACTATGTCCATGCTATGCTTTCTTGCTGTAGATTTTCGTGCAAATGTAATGTTTCGAGCTGCCCATGGGTAGGGCCTCCGGTGTTCATCGCGGCGACAGAGGAGCAACAAAACATCGATAATTATATATTGAACAAATGAACGTCTACAAGTAATAGATAAACCTCTTGATCATCCACGCAAGAATTCCCATAAAGAAGAGAGTCGGAATCCAGGGATACTTGTTGACTGCATAGTTGATAGCCCTCGCGTACGACCCCATTTTGAGCTCGCTCTCCCACTTCATGCCCGCCGAAAAGAATGTAATCAGCAGATAGACCAACGTCGCCTCCTCCTTTGTGATCCCTGCTCGTTCGCTATCCGCCTTCATCTCCACCGGGTCATCCTCGTATTTCTCCCAATCCACGTTGATAGCCTTCATCTTTTGGTTGTACACGGCCATGGCATCGCACACCAGCTTATGAGGCGCCTTCTTGTCCTTCCACGCCTTGTTTTGGCAATCTGCCGAACAGTACCGCGCACCGCGACAGCGCTGGCATATCCCGCCACCTTCTCCCAGCACAACCGCATTCCTGCACCCAGCACGGAAACAGCAAGACTGTCGCACCAGTGTCCCTACACTCCAGTGGGCGCCGACGAAGGGGTCTGCGGTGACGCCGCTGAGTTGTGCGGCGCCTGCAATGATGCTCGGCGTATACATGCTCAGATCCAAGTCGTCTCTGAAGTGGAGAATGAGGACACCACCGGTTTCGGAGAGTTGCGCTGCCAGTGTATCTGCTTCCTCAGACCCCACTGTCTTGAGTTTCTTGATAGTCTGCGAAAATGCGACGAGGAAGTTATGTGCATGGGTCTTCCAGAATGTTTCGCGCTGCTCGTCGCTGCCAATACGGCCCTGGAGCGCGAGCGACAGAATGGCGGTGATATTTTGAATGGACTGCTGGGACACTTGGTCCTTGACAGTCGTATTGAGCTTCTGGAGGTGGGCTATGACCTGGCTTGGGAGTTGTGGAACCAGGTGCAAGGGAAGAGGAGGCCGTTTTGCGTCTGGAGACGTGCTTGCACGGTTCAGGCCCTCCATAACGTAGAAGATCGTTGGGACATGGTACAGGTTGTACAGCTGCCACAGCATCGCAAGTGTTGTCGCGGGCTCGCGCAGCCAGACGTCGCTGCCATCTTCAGCTGGCCACGGTGCTTGGAACTCATCTTCAATGTGCGCCTTCTCCTTCACCGGCTCATCCCCGTCTTCGTCCCCATCCTGCCAATGCAAGCCCCGTCCGAGGAACGAACAGAGGTATCGAATCAGAAAATCCATTTGGTACTTGTCAGCGTCAATCTGGACACTGGCATGTATGCCTTGCGCGACCTCGTCCGTTCGAGAACAGTTGCAGCGTTGCAGGCGCATCTGCGTGCGCACCAAGTCCTCCGTCGTCCTCTCCTTCGTGAGGAATAGGTAGATAGTTTTGAGAATGTCCGGCCTGCGGTATCGTAGAAAGTGGAGTTCCTGGCCCTCTTCATGGCCAACAATGTGGAGGAATCCCAGATAGAAATGAAAGCAATGCTCTGGCTCGTCCGCGCCTAGTGACCGAACAAATGCGTCCGATAATGATGTGGCAAGCAGCGGTGAGAGCTTTTCATGCTTGCAGCCAGCGGACCTGCGACTGGCTTGGGTGGTGGCGGACATGATGGTGGTGCCGGTGAAAGGTGAGAAATGGCCACGCGCACCATCAGAAATGATCCATAGAGCAGTCTTAATTACTTGTCGCCACGGAGACAACAAAAGCAGAACAGGGTCAATAGTCGAAGGTTTTTAAGTTTGAGCACACATTCCCACAAGGATCTCAAGAAGTACTGAAGTACTGAACCTCGAATTCATTCTAGTAAATCTCCATTTCAGAAGATATATGTCGACACCCGACGTCTCAACACCCTTTCAGCTTCGCTGAACTCTCTACTCTGGCACTTGGGGTTCTACAACTAGTAGTAGTATAAGAGCATTTGCGTTTATAGCATCATACAAAATCTGAAATTTTAAACGTAACAGATTATCCTACCTCTCAGTGGTATAATGATTACACAACGAGGCATCGCTATGCCTGCTATATTTTATCCAAAGTATCTACCATCTTGCACATCGGTCTACTCCGCCTTAATCTTTGTTGGCGGGTCCACAAAGGTTGCCTATACCCAACATCAGCTTCACTGAGCTTGAAGCCCGCAGCCTGTCTGTACGCACCGTAACAAACTTCAGCACTTCGTCAATCACTATCACAGGTGCACTGATCAAAAGCACCGCCTTCCACTCCGGCCAGTCCAAAGGCGCAATAACGAAGAGTTGCGCAAAGAACGGCACGTAGAGGATCATGAAGTGCAGCGCAATGCTCAGCGTAATCGCACCGACCAAGAACATGTTCCTCCAAAGAGGCAGCTTCAACAGCGACTCATTCTCAGACAGCGAGTTCATCGCATTGAACATCTCCACGATGACGAGGATGGACAGAGACATTGTCGTTGCGTGCTTGGACATGTCGTTTGTGAACATTTCACAGCCAATTTCAGGGAACGCCGACGCGCACTGGTGGAAGTTCCTCTACAAATTCGGTCAGCTAGTCTACGAAACCAAGGGAGGATGAACGGCTCACGAGTTGGTGGAAAGTGATCTGAGGTCCTTGCTCGTAGTAGATGAACCACCATGCGTAGCCGAATACAGTGGCACAGCCGACGTAAACACCGATGACCATGTAGCGGAAGAACAACCATGGCCCAACGAGAGGCTCACGGCTGTTACGAGGTGGAACGCGCATAATCGAGTGGTCGGCAGGGTTGAAGCCAAGGGCGGTCGCAGGCAGACTGTCGGTGACCAAGTTGACCCAGAGCAGTTGGACTGGGATGAGAGCCTCTGGCATACCGAGCAACACTGTCAAGAAGATGCTGACCACCTCTCCAATGTTGGACGAAACTACAGCGACGTCAGCAAAGATAAAACAGACAAGGAGAAAACGTACTGAGGTAGCGAATGAATTGCTTCGTGTTGTTGTAAATGAGACGTCCCTCTTCCACGGCCTTCTCGATGGTGGCAAAGTTTGAGTCAGCGAGGACCATGTCCGCGGCAAGTTTGGCAACATCCGTTCCACTGCCCATGGCCACGCCGATATCCGCCTTCTTGAGAGCAGGCGCATCGTTCACACCATCACCAGTCATTGCTACAACCAATCCAAGACCTTGCAGCAAGTCTACGAGAGCGCTCTTGTGACCTGGTTCCGTCCTGGAGAACAGACCTGCACGCTGGACAGCCGCAACTTGCTCCTCGTGCGAAAGCTGCTCGAACTCCCTGCCGGTGTAACTCTTGCCCTCCAAGTCCTCGTCCTCCCCAAAGATTCCGATGGAGCGACAGATGGTTTCCGCGGTTTTCTTGTTGTCGCCAGTAATGCAGATGACACGGATACCAGCAGCTTGGCACTGGGCAATAGCGTCGCGCACCTCAGGACGAGGGGGGTCCAACATGCCCACTACAGACACAAAGGTAAGATCCTGCTCGAAGCGGGAATAGTCCCGAGAGCTGTTCGAATGGTAGTGCGAGGTATCCAAATCCGTGACATCCTTGTATGCAAGTGCGAGAGTGCGAAGGCCCTTCGAAGCGTATTCGAGCGTGGAATCCATAATAGCAGAGCGCACGCTATCCGTGAGTGGGACAACTTTGCCGTGGATAAGAACAGACGTGCAACGATCAAGGACTGACTCGGGCGCGCCCTTTGCCAACAAGGAACCAGTGCTGTTGGCGCGCTTCACGAGAACGGACATCATCTTGCGATCACGCGAGAATTCGAAGGTAAGTAAGCGGCTGAGGCTGCGCTCAAAGTGCTCGTTGATGGCACTGGTGCGAGCAGCGGGGGTAAGGCTATCAAGGGCTTTCATGAGAAGACCGTCGGCACATCCAATCTTCTCGACAAGGACCTTCAAAGCAGCCTCGGTCGGTTCGCCAATGTTTGTGTAGGCATTCTTCTCCTACAATCCGGGTCAATGAAAATGGCGCTAGGGGAAAGGGATAACCGTACGGCGTTGTAAGCAATCTTGGCGTCGTTACATACGGCGCTGATCTCAGCAAGACGTTGAATTGGGTCAGTGAGAAGTTGCTCCTTGCCGCCTCTGCCGTCCACGGAGGTGACTGCGCCAACTGGCGCGAAGGTTGAACCCTCCACAGTAAAGGTCCTTGGCAGACCATCCTCGCCAATGATAACAAACTGCAGACATCGTGAGATTTAGGTTAACTTTGCCGTAGCCCATCGAAACTCACCGAAGACACGCTCATTTGGTTAGTGGTGAGTGTTCCAGTCTTGTCCGAGCAAATGACATTTGTGCATCCAAGAGTTTCGACACTGGGGAGGTTGCGCACGATAGCGTTGTTCTGAGCCATTTTCTTGGTACCGAGGGCGAGGCAGGCGGTGATGACCGCAGCGAGACCTTCCGGGATAGCTGCAACAGCCAGGGCGACGGCAATTTTGAAGTAGTAGATGGCACCGGCCACAGCACCACCGTGAGATGGGTCCGAAAAGTGACGGATGTTGACAACCCATACGAGGATGCAGATAACGGTGATAACCTTGGCCAACGAGTCACCGAAATCATCGAGTTTGCGCTTCAGTGGGGTTTTCTCAGAGATTTGGGATGCAATAGACTTGTGGATGTCGCCAATTGCGGTCTTCTCGCCCGTGTATACAACAACAGCTTTGCCACTACCATTGACGACGGTGGTACCCTGAAACACGGTCAGCACGCGTCAAACGCGTAGAGAAAAATGACATACAGAGAAGAGGATGTTCGTCATGTCCTGCTTCACGGCCTTGAGGTCGGTGACGAGGTCGACGGACTTGTGTACACTTTCACTCTCCCCGGTAAGGATGGCCTGGTCTACTCGGAAGCTGCTGGAGGACACAGATACGAGTCGGCAGTCAGCCGGGATTTTGTCTCCAACAGCAACTGTGATAATGTCTCCTGGAACGAGCTCGTCGGCGTGAATCTTGGCCACGACACCTGAACGAACAGCCTTGGCCTCGTCAGGAGAGTATTCTTTGAGTGCCTGGAATTGTTGGTCAGAGAGCTGGTTTTCAAGAGATAAAGGACCACGCACGTCGATAGCTCGTTCAGCCTTGGACTCTTGGATAACACCTACGGTAGCATTGGCGACCAGAATCAAGAAGATGACCAATGGCTCGACGAATGCTGTTGCAGAGGATTCCCCATCCTCGAAAAGGGCAAGGACAAGTGACACAAAGGCAGATGCGAGTAGAATGAGGACAAGCTGATCCTTGAATTGCTCGAGAATGAGTTCGTAGAGGGGGGTAGGTGGGTCCTCAGGAAGAACTGAGTAACGTTAGGCTTGTAGTGCATTAGGACTGGAATGTGACACACCGTTCTTGCCATATAACTCTGCATGTTTCGATACTTGTGACGGGGACAGACCTCGAGCGGCATCTACGCCAAAGTGTTGGAGGATATCCTCTGGGGTCTTGGTCCACGGAACTTCCATAGCGAAAGAGCCTGTTGGTGGTGGTACAAGAAGGGGCGTTACGCGTTGTTTGTTGCTGTACAGTCTATGCGGCCAGCATGAATTACGAGCGCAACGGTATAGTGTGAAGGCAAGAGGTATCTCGAGGTCGATCTAAGCAAAATAGCGACCACGTGGGTCCCATTGCTGTCATGGACTGACGTGGCGAAATCTTGCCAAAATGGAAAACGGGAAACTACAGAAAGCACGCGAAACTAGCAGCGTCGAATTTATAAGAATGGCTTCGAAAGGCTCTCGTGAAAGCGGGAGGCAGGAAATGGATGTCACTTGGACAATAACTCAAACGACACAGCTTTCTCGACGGGTCACGACATCTCGCGTGCTTGCGCCACATTTGAAATATCCGCGAGTTCGAATTATTCTTTCAGTTTGGTTATTCGGCAAGATTTCGCTGGATTACACGGCGCCAAAACGGTTGCTTAGGTCTTTCCGGGATTGCTTACCGCGCTGTGCTTACAGCTTACAGCCCCAGCGACGCGGTGCAATCCGCGGTATGGGCGGCAGTTAAATGACAACATAACCAAACAACTTGCCGCTTCGCTTCCTGTCATCACCACTTCAGTCCTCCCAACGATGGGGAATTCGTCGAGCTCCTCTGGTAGACATAATGGCGACGAATCCGTGGATTGTGGCCAGTTGGTACCGCAAGGCGTATACACAGGCCCTCGAGACTGGAATCAGGCAATCGTCGCCCAGCTTATATGTGCTCGGAAGCTCGCACCGTTCTACCGGCCACTAGAGGATTACGAGGAGGATTGGGATGACGAGCGCATTCTTGCGGCTAGGAAGGAGCTTCCAGAGCCAGAGCCTGGCACCGAGCCAACGACCAGCTCTCGCCTCGACCCCACACCGTCTACAAAGTCCGGAAGTAGCTCGAAGCGCCCTGCAACGCAGAAGGATCCCGTCAGGTCTGAGGCTGCCATCTATCGCGGTGCTGTTGAGTGTCCTATCTGCTTCCTGGTGAGTCCCATCCTTGGTCTCTGTGACCGTTTCATTTACGTCATCCCGCCGTCTCCCAGTACTACCCCCAGAACATTAACCATTCGCGCTGCTGCGACCATCCGATCTGTACCGAATGCTTCGTTCAAATCAAGCGCAGCGAGCCCACCGCTACTCATCTCGTCTCCGAACCTGCGGCCTGTCCATATTGTGTCCAAGAGCATTTCGGTGTAGTGTACAAGCCTCCCCCATGGAGGACCGGCATTGGAGGTGATGGCATCGTGCGTAACATACCGACGGCCAGCGTCCTCTGCTTATCCGTCCTCTCCGCAGAGTTCTCCCTGGTCTGATTCACCCAAGGAGCACGCCGAACCACCGACTCATAAGCGCCGCCAGAAGAGCTTTGGTGCAGATAGTCCAGAAGTCGTAACCACAGGTATGGGTCTTGCATGACTCATCTATTCACCGGCTAAGTCAGTGCAGATCAAATCCGACCAGACTGGGAGGCGAAGCTAGGCGCAGTACGCGCTGCTGTAGCCCGTAGAGCCAACCGGCGCATTATCATGCGCCAAGTAGGCGACAGGCTTATCCCGGTCGGAGTCACTAGTGGACGTGTACAAGCTCTCTCACCAGAAGATGTCGAGCAGGAAAGTGGTGGGAGCGGTAGCCGTCGGTCACGAAGGCGTCAACAGCAGCCAGTTGTTCCTGGGTTCGAGCAATATGTCGGCATGCCTGGTCAGGATCTGGAGGAGGTAAGACCGAATTTGCTTGATCTATGCACACTAACTGACTCCCACAGCTCATGGTCATGGAAGCAATGCGCCTGTCATTAATCGAGCACGAAGAGCAACAGAAGAAAGAAGCTGAGGAGAAGAAGAAAAAGGACGCTGAGGCCGCCACGGCGGGAGCACGTACACCGACCGTAGGGTCCTCCGCACCTGTTCTCCCCGAAATCGACACGTCAAATCCCCGTTCATCTTCCTCGTCCAGCAAGCGTCGCTCATTCCTCGCGGGCAGTCGGTCACCTTCCCCATCGTCGATTGCGGCGGGCAGCGACAAGTCGACTTGGCGCAAGCGCTTATCCAACTCGTCACCAATGCAAACGCTCAACACAGCATTGGGGGGCACGGCCACAACAGCAACTACCTTTTTGAATACCTCAGGCCCGCCGACGCCGACGCCAGAGGTTGCGGGCCCCTCTACCATTTCAACGACAGAGTCTTCACCGCCATTAGAGCAAACAGTTAGTCGGCCAGTCCCGACACATGCCGACTCAATGGTCTCGTTCGACTCCGCAGTGAGCCATTCCGAAGCATACGATAACTTGCCATCGTCCCCCGAGTCTTCCCTCGCGCACGAGCCACTGTTAGATGATGACAGGAGCGTGAACGGGGATGACGGGACGGCGACGGCGAAGTTTCCGGCTCGAGAGCCATTCAGGTAGGCACTGCTTTAGGTAGAATTTCTTACTTCGTTTGCTCATTCTCATATATTCAGTGATGAAGCAACAGGGACTGTATAACTCCTCGGCGTTGGGTGTTTGCTATGACCGACGCGGGACGCTCTGAGGGCTCTCGTTATGACTATGGACTCATCTCTAGCATTTTTTGTAGTTTTATCATTTAGACCCACACGCTAATGGAGGGGAAGGGAGGTGATAGAGACCTCGGGAGTTTCTGTAGAGGAATTGAAGAGGTATGAGGAGTCATGTTGTGATTATGGATAGTAGGTTAGCATCTAGCGTGAGAATGAATATACAATGGTATAATCAACACGGTGAAGACGACCGGGCGTGAGACATTGAATACTTGTAATTCAGCATTGTTCGCCATGATGTATCTAAATGCCTTCGCAGGAATGCAAACATGAATTCTAATGCATACACTAATTTATGGGCTTGGATACAGACATGCACATATATCTCTGGGTCTGGGTCGTGCGTCCTTTCGAAAGCACGACCTAGATATCGTCACAGTCGTACACAGCCACCGCAGGGCATCTACCAGTCCGTCAGTACAAAAAACAAGGATCACCGTGGGACCATGCAACAAACCTTTCCTCCTCCCCCTGCGAACAGGAACGTTAGCCTCGAAAAGAACAAGCGAGAATGGTGGAACTACGTACCGTTTCCGGGTCAGTCCAAGCAACTTGTGCTTTGAGTTCGGTGAGCCCAAAGAGCAAAACAAGGTCGTACTGAAGATAATAGTACATGGTTCCGTTGGCTCCTCGTTTTGGCTCAAGAGTATTGATGATTGAGCTGGCATCCCATTCAAGCGTGCATACCACTGGGTATTCCGAGGCTACCGACAATCAGCAGACTGCAATAAAGTACGAAACAAACGGGCTACCATCAACAACCCACTTGGGTGGTAACCCATCCCCTTGATAGCAGTATATGGCGCTGGTAATGGGGGATGTAGGAAGCTCTGCGGGTCGGTATTGGCGGCTATACATTTCTCTAAACTCGGTTGCTGCCTTGACGGTGGTACCCTTAAAATAGTGTTGAGTGTAAGGCGCTGCGAGTGTTCGGTGTGACATTCGTAGTACCTTGGGCAATATCTCATCGTAGTAGTTTGGAAGTCTCTTCTCTCCCGATGGCAAAATGAGGACAGTGTGTTCACGCTGGCGATGTTCTGCAAGGTATGGAATGTACCGCGTCGCGCACCTATTGCCGTAGGAGAAGCGCGAAACACGCATAGTAACTGTATGGTCCAAATAGAACGACACGCCACCGTCTGCTACAGCTTTGTTTCTGATGTCAATGACAATGACCGTTATGTCAGTCCCATGAACATCTATAACAGAAATGGAACATACACATGCGCATCTGGGCGGAATACTTGCAGGCCGAGAGCTCCTAGTTCTCGTCGAAGACGCGAAAACAGCCACTCGCTAGCGGCAAAGCCGCCAACCAACACAATGCTCTGTTCAATTGTCTTAGCGAGGTGACTGCAGGAAGCATGAGGTTGGACACCTTAATGGGAATCGAAGCCGCCGCCCGTTGTAATGTGACTGCCTCAACGATTCCAGTGACGGAGGGTTCGAAAAATTGTGCCACGGTTTCCCTACAACAAACAAATGTAAGTGCTGGGTAATCCAAGCATGGCACAGGGATGAATCGTACGCCTCTATTCTCAATAGACCATTGCGGATTCCAACTGATAGGTCCTTGTCACGCACTCCTCCGAACTGGACAAAGCAAGGCTTGGACTTGTCGTAGAAGGTGACTTTGGTCGTTGCGTCGAAGGCTTTCACGATGAGATTCAGCTCATCCGGTTGTCCGAACCGGCTTGCCTTCAACTTCCCGTCTGTTGCGCTCGGTTAGTCGCTTAGCTTGGGCAGGCGTGGGCACACCGGCTCACCGCGAAGATAGTCGTGTGCGCGCCGTGTGACAAACACTGAACCTTGGAGACGACCTGAAATCAAATTGTAAGTTATAGACACGATTCTGAGCATTATACTAGTAGTTAGGAGAGAGAAAAACGCACATTGTGTCGGCGCGATTTCAGCGAACTCGTCTTCGCCATCTCGACGATATGCACTCAAGTCGATTGTCCCGCCCCCAGCATCTACAATGATCAACCCTTCGTTCTCCTGCGTGGCCGATTTAGGTGCATAGTCAGGAAGTCTAAAAAGGAGGCACGCACAAGATCGATGCCACTCAAAGTTCCATTCCCGATGCAGAAATGAAGGCTCGCTTCGCCCTCAGTCACGAATCGAATCCGATCGTATGAATCGGCTTGTCGCACTAACCCTGCTTGAACGGCGGCTTTCCGCATGCTCTGCTGCTGCTGACCCTCCCAGCCATTTGGGTGCGTGAGAACAAAATCGATGTTGTCCTTCAAAGACGCCCAATACGACGTTCCGTTGAAGGTTGTATCCATGATGTATTTGCGAGTGCATTCGTATAGATATTTGAGGTAGTCGGAGAATACATCGAGGATGGACTTGCCACGAGGAAGAGGGGGGATATCACTGTCACGAATGTGATTCGCGGAGAGCCCCTTCGGCCTGAGATGAAGCTTGAACCTACGAAGAATATGAGAAACAGTCCATAAGGCTTCAAGTTTTCAGTACGCACCATTCCACCCTAATGTAGCCCTTATCCTCTGCCTCGTCAAGGAAGGCGAGATCTGTGGCCTCAGACCCAACTGCTTTCACTGTGCCATGGGCGTCATAGTAGATAACACTCGGAACCTTCGCGCTTCCGCCGACTTTCTGCTGCCCAGGAAATCTGAGTTATCGAATCAGTGTCCGATACGCACAAAACGCGACCGTGGCATTGACCTAGTGACACCTTGAATTTCGGGAGGAATTCCGGGCTCAAGCTTGGCGAACGAGGCGCCACCGAAGGTTGTACCGACGTCAAGTGCGATGACCAATTTGCGAGTCTTGCCGTCGTAGGGCTTGTGTCTGTTGGCAGCCGTAAGTTGCATGGTGGGAGGCGTACAGGAGGTCGAAACGAGGCTTTACCTCGAGGTGTTGGCTTTATACGTCGGTGTGAAGCTTTTCGCGAAATTGGCACTGTGAAAGGGGAAAGGCTCCATTGTTTGGGTGGCTTCCTTGGGACACGAGGTTTCCGGGAGGCAGTAGACCTGGAGGCGCCTGCCCTGCAACAACTCGAATGTGGCTGCTTGCATAGCACGGCAAAGGAAACGAGAATACAAAGACGATACAGTAGAGCAGGTAACATAGTTTAGAAAGAGTATACTGGTTAACGAGTCGAAAATGCCTGGATACAAGTGCATCGAATGATGCTCGCATTCATATCTGAGAGTCACAGAGGGACGATACCAGGAACACCTTTGCCTTCAAGAGGATGTCACCCGCTCCGTTTCCTGCAGGATTCCTCTTTTTCCCTGCAAGCCCGAACTCGAAGGGGCATCCTACAATGGGGTGTGGATTATGCAGGGGGTGGCCACGGTCTGCATCCTCCATGTACGCATCGTCGAACGGTTCGCCCGACTTGACCATGAACAGAGAAAGGTCCTGCGAAATAACCTGTTCTCCAATCGCTCTGTCTATTTGAATGACCAACTTCGAGATATGCTGGAGACTGCGCAGGTGCTGCTGCTCTTCGGCTTGGCCGGGGCGCACATCGATACCGAGGATCTCGGCCGCCCTAAGAAATGCGCCCTCGAGGCGTTGAGATAGTTCATGGCTGGATTCATCAATGACTTTGTACTTCATGCGGGATCGAACAAGCGCGCGCCATCTACCCGATACAGTTTGTGGCGCTGAGCTACATGTCAGAACGTGCTCGAAAGATAATCAAAGCACGTACTCGTCTTGTTGATGCGTCGGAAAGCCTCTTCTACACTCGGAGATCTGCTTATGGTAAGGGAGTTTAGCCAGGAGGATATTGCGCGCATCAAAGCTGCCTGAATGGTCGCTTGCAAGAAAAAATCCCAGTCTACGGTCATTGACGTGCCCGTACGTAGGATGTCGACGAACGCGATGCCAAAAATCTCCTCATGCTCGGGTTGAATGTTCGGTCGGATGTCCATAGGCTCTCCCAATGCTGCCATAGCAGCAGCAAACTGTAGAATCTCGGAGTTCAGAGCGCGGACCATGCCAATGACTTCCTCGCCAGCCACCGCATCAGAACTATTGAGAAAGACCTCAGCATCCTGGAGCTCTTTTCTGACAATAGCGAGTGTGTCCTCCGCTCTTTGACGATGATCCTGTTCGCGCTGGAGCTGATATTCAAGCGCTCGTATCCTCTCTGCGCCAGAAAGACAGTCAGCGTGCAATCTCTCTTTGTCTTGCTCAATATCACGGAGAACCGTTTTCAGTGACGCGCGCGCTTTCCGCTCGTGATCAAGTTGCGCCTGGAGATCCCCAATCCATTGTTGCAGCCCTTCTTGACTAGTCACAGTGTCTGCGCCTCGAGGTTTCTGATATCATAATCAACAGCCTGTAGCATGAGAATGGCAGGTGTGAATCCACCTTTGGGGCAGCATCATGAGCCTGAGCCCGTGGGGCTGCGTACTGCGTGTGCGTCGAGCCATTCTGGAAATGTTCACGAACGGGACGACGGGGATCCTGCGACTCAGAGGTCGAAGGACGCTTTGGTGCATTTGGGGCGCGAACGGAAGGGGCCCTTGCAACTGATTGAGAGCGCTGTGTTATGTTATGTGAGATTTTGTTCTCTCATTATATTTGAATCTTGCATACTGTCGTAGGTCCAACGGGAGTGCTACCGAGTACTTCTTGACGCCCACGGAGCACAGAAGATGAGCGCTGAGTCGCGTCAAGTCGTTATAACACAAAGGATATTGGGAGAGCAAACCTGAGCGGGAGGTGGTGGCGGTTCTGCCCTACTCGTAGTACGGCGGCGTACTTTTCGTTCTGTGTTGTCTGATGACGCCTCAGGTTGGATGGACTGCTGGTCCGTTGAGTGATGTCTGGTCCGTCGATGTTGTCTTTCTGGACGATAGTATGGAGACGTGGTGTCTTTGAAATAGCCCACGACGCTCGCTAGTGCACCCATTGCCGACATGAGAGTTAGACGTTGGACGATGACGAGATCGAAAGGGAATCATCCTCGAAACCTCGTGTTATGCACATGCCCCGAGCCTGTGGCCAGATTATTAGTCAGCGTACAAATGATTGTCATTGATTGACAATATCTTGACAATGTCCTTGCTTCAAAGTCATATACTTTAGGCGCTGCGTTAGCCTCAGTGCCACTCTGCATATGCGGCTCTTTGCTAGGAGTTCAAAAATTTGCTGGGTTAAATGTCAACTTGAACTCACCGAACATCTAGTTTGCGCGTAGTCAGATATTGCTTGCTTGTCGCAGGCTAAAATACCCTTGAATGCAAGTTACTCATGTCGTAACATTAGCGCCTCAGACTCCCGGCAAGAAGATCCAGCATGAATTCCAAATAAAACCCAGCACGATTAGCGGCAAAAATCGCAGACTTCCTCCAAGGGGACTATGCACACTCTTAACCAGAGGCCGTAACTTCCTATAACGCTGGTGTCCATCGTCCGAGCATTGAGTAGATATCACGTGCATTTCATGTGATCGTGTCCACTGACTTGGGAGGACCAGGGAGGTGCTTGAGTCTTGAAGCTTGAAGCTTGACTCCTGACAGAGTCATAGCTATTCAGCTGCGTACTTTGTTGAATTCTCAAGTTCATTTGTGTAGCTATACGCGCCATTTTCTTCAACGCAAGCAGCTTTCCTTGCCATATGCGTGCATGATCGACCGCAATCCAGGCTTGGCTCTTGCCCCCATCATCCACTCCCAATTTCATGCCAAAACTACCACAGAAGCTTTCTACCAGACAGTGGAGTCTAAAATCCATATTGGACAAGAAAAGGGCATTTAGGGAGATTACACGCATTCGATTCGACGACCCCAACCTTGAAGCAGTTCTAGCGCGGCAAGAGGCTTGCGGCGTTCCGCTGGTCATAGAAGGATGGAACGAGCACAGTCAATGGCTGGGCCAGAATTTCTTTGGTCCTGACAATTACGCTCTGCTGACTGGCTGTAGCGGTAATCTCGTTCTCAGTATTGTGGAATGTCGCTCACTGGCAAGTAGATATACATGTTCGTAATATCCATACTTTGGAGGATGCTATCGTTCCCTTAGCCGACTTCTTCAGTCACTGCCGCAGCCTCCCGACATATATAGCAGAGAATGGTTTGTATCTCGTTCGTTCCGATACACCATGCTCATCCTCACGAATGACTGTCAGAAGAGAATTTACGGTGGTATGGCAAGGATGCAGAGTGCCCTCAGTCTTGGAGGGATTGGCTAAACGATGTCCTTCCTACGTCGCTGACACCCGACAAGTCTGATAACTACCTTAACTCGCTCCTTCCTGAAGTCGGTCTTCTTTCTACAGAAGGTTGTATACCTCGACTTATTGTTTCCTTCTTAGCTTCCCGTGGAAACTCTCATGTGCTACCATGGTGTCGGGGATACCTTCACCCCTGCCCACAAGGATCTTTGCTCGTCCTCAGGGCACAACTTGATGACCCATAGCGAAAACGGTGGCTCTGCATACTGGTTCATGACCGCAAGTGCCGATGTTGTCTCCGTCACGCGATACTTCAACGAGGAGATGAAGACGGAGCTGGATCATGAAGCGCGCTTACTGACTTTGAACGACCTTGCTGCTGCGCCCTTTACCGTCTACGTAACACAGCAGCAGCTCGGTGACCTTGTTCTTGTCCCTCCACGGAGCTGTCACCAAGTCGTCAACACTGGCGGTCTGTCGACGAAGACGTCGTGGTCTCGCATGACTCTGCAAAATGTGCAGGCTGCTCTTTACCACGAGCTACCGCTCTATCAACGGCGAGTGCCCTACATCTGTTGTGAGAATACCAGAAGCTCATCCTGTCTAAAGTGTGTGCCGACTTGAGACGTATCGGGTTAAACACATCGTCCATCGCTCATTGCAACAGTCTACAGCAGCACTCGAGAATTCCAATCACCCCACACAAGCAACGCTCAACGACCTCGCCATTCTCGTCCAACTGTTTGATCATATCCTTGACGAAGAACACCCACCAAACAGATCAGAAATCACTCTGGTCAAGAACGAGACTCCCGTTGACTGTTTGGTCTGCAGTTTCTGCGGGCACGATCTTTTTCAAAGCTGGTTCCAATGCCAAGGTCTGGACAATGGCGGTGGCGACGACAGAACCCAAGTTCGCGATGAGGGACGCGATGAGGGACGCGATGAGGGACTCGATGAGGAAGATAAAACAGATTCAAAGGTCTACTTATGTGCTCGCTGTGTAGCCGAAGGGCGACAATGTAAGTGTGGAAACATGATCGCGTATCAAAATCGTCCCTTCGACCACCTGCTGGAGCTGCGTGAAAGTGCAGTGGACGCTGTTGGAGGAAAACATACAAGGCCAAAAATCATCGAGTACGTAGCGTCCGGTCAAGCACACGAGCGTCCCCAGAATCTGACGCCCCGTATCACCAGCACACCAGAGTACAAATTCTCCGCTTTCGCTGCTGCCTGCCTTCTCGTCGCACGCAAAGGGACCACCAGAGAGGTTCGCTTCCATCTCTCACTTCTTCCTACTTACGAGCCTGATCCTTCCCCAAGTTAAAATGCAGGCAGGCAAATTGCCGCGCCATCGTCGACGGTTGGTGCGCTTTGCATTGCGCAGAATGTCATGCCAGCATTTGCTATCAACACCAGCTCGAGACCTGGTCCTTCCACTCAATTCCTTCTATCCTCGTCTACTCCGCAACATACAGAACAAAGAAGGAAGCCGGTCAAACCTTCCACGCCTGCCATGTTAGGGCAAGGAAATTATACCCTACTGTCATTGAAGTCTTCTACGCCGACATGGCGCGAGGCACTCGTTGTGACCCAATATTCCAAGCGACGTTTTTCGCCCACAATTACAGGATATGTCGGCCGTGGAAGGGTGAGTTGCTTATGCTGGGATGGTACGACGAGTAGGAATGGTTATGGTGGCTCTTCGTGTATATCTGTGGTTCATGCCATACTTATAAGCTGGATGGTAGTGTAAGGGTAACACTTAAAGCCTTAGTTCATTCGTCATCGCTATCTGGCTCTCTATCCTCGCCTTCTCCGGCATCTAATACCAACCTCTCGAGGGCAACAAGGTCCCAACCTATTGCGCCTTTGGGCACCGAAGCGTCCCCTACGATCTTCCCGAGGTGCTGCAGTTCTTCGTCGCTAGTAAATCATCAGCTAGTGTCCACAATGATACACAACGGGTGGCATACGTCGCATGTGTTTGAATCCAAACGCAGAAGTCCGTGACCCAAACCTTGCTGTAGATGTAGTACACCTCATGGTGGTCGAGTATATCTTTGAGAGCGAGAAGACAGCGCGTGACAGTGCGTCTTCCCCGCAAAAGGATACTCGCGACGTCCTTTCTGCAGTATTCCGCCAGGGCAAAAGAGCGGTAGAGTGGGAAGGCGAGGGCGCGCCGGTACGATGGGACAAGCGCATCGACGATGTGCGCCGCCGTAATATCCCCAACCGGCGCGGATGGCGGGTCCAACGCAGTGAATGCGGGTGTCAATGAGCAGATCGTCCATGGGCTTTCGGATGTAGGGTCCCCCTGTGTCGTTCGCATGTCGTATGCCCATGAAAACAGGAATGTGGTCAAAGTCAAGTAAAGTTGGCGCGTCTCCGGCGGCGTGGGAATGACTGTGAGTCAGGTCAGCTGGAGTCCAAAATATGGAAAATGGGAAATCACATTCGACGCGAGGAAGGTTCAACATGGCCAGCTTTTCCTCTTCGGTAAAGTCGAAACTTGCTGTGTCTGTAAGGACGGGATTTTGCCAGTCGAAGAGGCTCTCGATGTATTCAGGGTCTGCAAAATCAGCACTGTGAAGGGAGACTGAGTGCAAGGAAGTTAGACGGGAAACGACGACGAACAGGTAGTGCTCTTCATCCCACTTGTCATTCTCGCGCTTCACTCGGCGCTCGCGACGTGCAGCTGGGTCCAATGTTTCTGCCTCTGTCCCGAGCTCGTTGACTTCATTTTCCGTGAACGTGACATGCTCGAAATATCCTGCATGCCGATTTAAGAATCCGTAACGCGATGTTTTCTCAGTCTTGAGTTCCGACAGTGGTTTTGGGACCTCTTGAGGCAGCTGCCAATCATTCTTAGCGGCTAGGGAGACACATTTTCAGCAGACTCTCATTGTACTTACTTGAAGCACTCACCTTCCAAGATGTTGTCGTCGATGCTCATGTTGTCCACTGACTTTGAGAGGTCATCCACCACTTCGATAACCGGTGTCTCCTTGGCTGGGCGAGGGGCCAAAAGCTTCGCCATCAAGTCCAAGTCCTTGAATTCTTGTCCAGGATTTGCCTTGGTGAGAGCGACCGTAATCATTCCTGCACTGGGGTCGTATTTCGCAGAGGACTGGTCATCCTCTTGCAGTGGATACGAAAAATTGAGGCGCAGGAAATATGGATTCACATGTAGAGAGAAAAGAGTGTCGTCCACGTTGATTTCAATGTCGGATGCCTTGGGGGAATTTGCGTGCTTAACCTCTGGGATGGCCGACGACGAGCGGAGTTTCGCACCCGTATAGAAGGACAATATACTGAGACGAGGACGGATTCAGACGTTTGAGAGCACGAAAATCGGGGCGTTATCATTTTGTGAGCACTGGATGCAGAACAATGTGAGTGAAGTTCGTTGTGAGAGTCAAAGAATCAAACGCTCCGATCAGCTTGATTGTGTCGAATGTGGCGCCCGGCAGGCATATTGCTGCTTTCCATGTTACTTACCACTGCAAATCTCGATGTCGAACCAAAAAAAAATCGTTTCATGCCCAACTTACTCGACTCCAGGCTTAGATGTAGGTCTCATTGTTCCTATAATTGGGGGTCCACACCAAGCTCATCCCAGGCCGTCCTCGGCCTCCGCACCGTTGCTTGATTGTTGTACAACCACAATTTCTCCGAAATCATATGCTAGCATAGCCCTGTTAAATTAAAGGACACAAGCCTTTGACGCACTCGCGCCAGGGCAGTTCAATTTGGCGCGATGGGCCAGGACCCAGACCAGACCACGCCCAGGGCGTATCCCGCCCTCCTCATATATAAGGCCACTGACTCCCTTTTTATCTCAATCTTTCCATTTCTCCAACATACTCCTGCGAGTCTACCCACAAATGTCGAGCTTCTCCCACATTTTGCCGTCGCTCAGCCAAGGTCTGCGCGAGCAAATCGCCGTTCGCGGCCAGATGGAGCGCCAGCGCCGCTATGGGTCGGCCGTCGGCGGCTCCGTCAGCTCTGACACAGCATCTATTGCCACTACTGCCACCCGTCCTGGCCTCACGAGGAAGAATAGCACAATGTCACACGTCGCAGCAAAAGCCAACCGCGAGAATTGGTTGGCCAACTGCTCTGCCGAGGATCGCGACAGACTGCTTGTCCGCGGTCCGGGAACGAACCTCACGCCCATTCGCACGCTGCCTCAACGTTCCGGAACACTGCCCGTGCGCCCATCCCTGCCTCAATCCGTTCGGCCGCCAGTACGAACCTCATCAATACCCACTGCAGCTGCATTCTCGCCTCCGCCCGCAGCCACCACACCGATATCAGACTACCCACCACTTCCTGCTACTCCCACCCATTCCGAGGGATCCACACTCGTTCGTCGACCGTCTCTTCCATCTTCCCCTGCCTGCACAAAGAGAAGCAGCAAGCTCTCCTCACCAACGAACGCACCTCCATCTCTTCCATCGCCCGACCTAGTCACCATCACCGAGGATTGTAGCTCACCCAGCACCGTGGAATACCCCAGCGTCATCCTTGGCCGCCACTACCGCCCTCGTCCGGACGAGGCGGCGCCGTTCACATCATTCTAACCATTTTCCTATAGCTACTCGTGCTGAATCGCTTTGTATATTTGTATCTTCTAGTTAACGTATCGGATACCCTTTTATTTCACGAGGATCTCATCGCTTATTTATTTTCTACGTACTTGTCACGGGTTGTGCCACTCGATGCTGGAAATCGATTCACTGAACTCGCATGGATGGGAATATTGAAGGGAGCGTACTACATTATGTAAGTAGTTGACCAAAGTAGGAATGCCATTGTTCCAACCATTCGCGAATTCTTGTGTTCGAAGGACAGGTTCTCTAGCACGATGTAATATTGCTGTGGTATAAAATAATTGGAAGAAAAAACCCTATGTGTATGCAAAGGTGTCCAAAAATGTCGTGACACAAGTCATATAGTCTGGCCACTCATATTCGCTCACCATACCGCCTTTCGCTTTCACTCTGGTTTTGGGCTGGGTCGTCTGCAAAAGGACTCCTCGTCTCAGTCTTCGCATCCATCGCAGCAGTCGCTGCCGAAATATCGCCAATGCCCGTACGCGTTCCCCATCCTGTCTGTCAAAACCATCAGCCTCGGTACCCAGTCTGCACAGGCTATAGCAACATACCTCGTGAAGAGTGCACAATGCATACAACTTCATGATTGCGAAGTAGTATCCGAATAGGATGAAGGCCGGGACGTAGATGATGTGCTCGGGAGAATGCCAGAGATGCGGTAGGAGCTTCGCGGTGCGTGTTGCGACGAGCCAGACGAAGTACGACAGCACCACGTTCCACCATGGCAAATGGTAGCCACCGTCCAGAACAGAGATCGTACTCTTGTAGACCACATACGCGACAAGACATGGTCCTACAAGTAGGGAGAAAGGATTAAAGAGCTTGTCGACCATGGTGTATGCGACGTAAGGATGTGAAGTCCAGATGTGCCGCTCCATAAACAGGCTTCGCAGGTCGGAGCGCCATGTATTCCGCGTCCATCTGAGCACCTGCTTGAGGAACCTCCAGTTCGGCTTCATCGTGGAGAGCAGCTCTGCCTCCTTGCAGCACTGTACATAGGTATCCCAGCCATGGGAAACCATCCATCGCGTGAGGAACTTGTCGTCGCCCGAGTTGAGTTGGTATTTTCCCAGCCAGTAGTCATGTGTGAAGCCGTAGAGAAATTCCGGGTCCTTGAGGATGATGGTACGGTACGCGGCTGTGCGCCCCGATAGGCAAGGAAGGCCACCATCGATATGAGTAGAAGCGGATATCTCGATGTTACGAATGGTGAGGCGAAATGCGGCGAGGACCTCCCAGACGGTCATCCTTTTCCCGCAGGGCTGCACACGCTGGCTTGTACCAACTCCACCGACCTTTTGGTCCTCGAAGCAGGCGAGTACGTACGGTAAGAGGGTGGGTGGCCATATAGCATCGTCGTCTGCGAAGAAGATGATGTCTGTTGTCGTGTTTTTGATGCCGTGCGACATTTGCAAGCGCTTGTTGGCGAAGGGTACGGTGAGAACGCGGATTTTGGCTGGGTTTACGGCTCGAGCAAGCTCTTGAAGGGGTTCGAGCATCTTCTCCTCTGTGATGATGATGATTTCCTTGGGATCGCCAACAAGCCAACTGCGGGCGGCTTCCTTGAATTCCTCGCCAGCGTCGATAGTGGGTACGATGATGGTCACATCCTCAGACGCGATATAGGTTGGGTTTTCTGGGAGGGGTACTGGGCGATACGCAAGGGACGCAGATATTCGGATGAGATACCAGAAATATCGGTAAAACCTGGACAGTGCTGTGAGTACAGGAAAGGTGCAGGGAAAGAGACGCACCCTATAAGACCGAATGGTACGACTGAAACAAAGTTAGTATATGCGTTGAGGACGACGGCGGGGCTGACGACGTACAGACGGGGAAATTGTCCGAGGTGAGATACAACATCCCGCCTAGGACAGGTTGCCTGTGTCCGCAGAGCGAGTGAGGAAGCTACGCCAACCGGCGGGCTCAGAAATGAAAAAGACAAGAGCCACGAGCGTAAGAACAGAGGAGATGAAGACGGCGAGAAGGAAGACAGGCGAACTTTGGGCGAGTTTCTCATTTTAGAGAAAGCCAAGTATGATGGCACTCACGTGCCATTACATCGGATGGGCTACTCGGACGGTATTTAGAGTGGGAAATGGCCAGAAATGAGGATAATAAGAGACCCTCAAAGTTACTTGGAATGTCTTGTCGCCACTCAAGGCCCCAGGAAGAGATTAGACTGTGGGATGCCCGCAGGCACAAAACTTTCGCAATTCCCACCACCAGAAAATGGGCCAAATCCGCCAATATCCACCTTGCAAGTCGCGTCCGAAGTCGCGTCCACTCAACGTCCTCGAGTTTGTGCATGATCGCGGGGAATGAGAAACGCGTGTTACGTAAAGTGACGCACACTTCCCACTTACTCTCGCGCCGCCATGTCTGCCGGCTACCATGGACCTCCCTTTCCCTGGGGCAAAGTTATCTTCACTTTCGCAGGATGTACGAAAACCAATCGTTGAGCTGGAGTTGGCTATCTTATGCGAAATGCAGGCATTGGTCTGGGCTACGCGCTCATGAAGAGTACGTCGTCCGCTCTCGAGACACCGTGCCTTTCCTGAATATCCGCCTAGCCACCGTCCCTACGGAAGAGGAATTATACAACGTGCGTGGAAAGTCACCCGAGCGCGCGTATCCCTGAGCATCCTTCTCTAGCGCATGGCTCCAGATATCCAACGGAAAGTGGACGCAGCGCGCGCTCTCCGCTTAGCTCAATTAAATCAGACCCAGAAGCAAGTCGATGCCCAGGTGCGTGTTGGCTCGATCTCACTCCCGTTAGATTTCTCATCGCCTGTTCAGAGAGCACCAGAAGGCGACCCAGACGCTCAGAAACCAATTTGGGCAGAAATGCAAAAACGATGAAGACCTTGGTTTCGCTTATTCATTTCCCGGTTTATTGCTCTGCTACCCCAACTTATTATTGTAGTATCCTTCACTCTGAATCCATCCAACAGCTCCTCCAATGCTGCAGATGCTCAGAGCCAGTGTATGGACCATTGCACAAATACAGATTCTCATAAATCTCAGACACAAGATACAAGGACATATTACATGAAATCTCAAGCCAACTATGAACCACATAGCAGCTTCGCAAACTGGGCCGTCAAGAGATTGGCCTCCTTTTCCACCTTCTTGATTGAGGCTGCCCCGCACGACTCGCTTTCGAGGTGCTGGATCAGCCCGGAGAGAAGGGTGAATTTACTCTCGCAGTCGGGGCACCTGAGGGGCATGTGAGTTTCACAGTGCGAGTCGCTTCAAGATATATCTCACTTGAACTTGTTGTCGTCGTGGGCTGCCGAACTAAGATGAAGGTTGAGGGAATACAAAGTCTTGAAGGTCTGCTCGCATCTGGGACACTCGTATGCCGTGCCGTTGAACGCATCCTCCGTAGCGACCTCAGCAGTCACAACTCCAGACGACAGCGCTCTGATGGTCGACGCTGCTGTAGCGCTCGAAAAGATCTCCGCAACGCTTGAGATGCTTCCAGTCTCAGATGCATTGTCACTATCGCTTTCGTCGTCGCTGTCGTCGATAAGGATAGATGGCTTTACTTCGAGGGCTTGGACCGTCTGGGTAACTTGATGGCGGTTGAGGCCGGGAGTACACTCCCCGGACTCGATGTGATGGGCGATGGACGATGGTTCTTTGAACATTCGCAAACACAGAGCACACTTCATGACGCGAGGTTTGTGTGCGATGGAATGTTTGTGCTATTGAAAGTCTGTTTAGTGGCTCACCGTCTGTGTGTTGTAGAGACGCACCTGGTTCAGATCGATAGATTTATCAAATCCGCGAGCACACTCAAAGCACCATTGGTGCTTACTGGACATGTGCTTGTCCAAGTCTTTCCGCACTTCGAAATGAAGCAAGCATATGTTGCACGCGATGGCGTCGAACCCATCAAATAGGCTGTTGAGTCGGCCATCGGGACGATGACCACTATCTTTCATATGCTAGGGACATTATGAGAATGGTTGCAAAGCACCAGAACCAAACTCGCACCTGCTGGAGGCGCGGTGCCGACGTGAAGATCTTGCCGCAGGTCTCTAAGCACAAGAAGTGGTCTGTACTGCGCCGGCGGCAATGGCGAGCAAGCCTTGTCCACCGTGGGAAGTCGCGGTTGCACGCTGCGCAGCTTCGAGGGTCGGGGCCGCCGCCGTTTAGATGGACCGTCGACTCCCGATGCTGAAAACCCCTCCATGTCAAATTGTTGCGACCCTCGAATGCACAGACACGCACCTTCTGCAAGAACACAGGATTGAAGAAAAGGCGCCGGCATTCCGAGCAATAACTGTGGTCCACTCTCTCATCGCAATGGGCGTGCAAAGCATCGGCATTTGAAAAGCTACGCCGACCTTGAGGGCAACCATGGGGGGTGCTATCGTCCATGATGGCCACCAACGAGTCTTGGGCGGATTCGTTGGCATCGAGGCTGCCTTATATACCCCAAGCTCCTCCCCCGGGTACATGGCTCGAGCGCAAGGATGACGCGACGCTGCTTTGAGCTGGAGCCGGACAGCAGTCATCGAACTGTACTGTATTCCTCTGGTCACGGGTTGAGGAGAAGTTATGAGTTCTAGCCTTCATGGCATGCCACGGTTTCGAAGAAAGCTTCTTACCCCGACTGGGGCCCGGGGGACGGAAAACCTACATGCATGGACCCCCTAGTTCCCACGACGGCCGTTTTTCTCCAACTTGAAAGAAGTCAACACGTCGGCTGCCTCCACCAGCACACAGAGTGATTCTGAAGTGTCGCAAGTTCGTTTGATCCTTCACACTACTCATCTCTTCTGTTTATCAGAAGGCCTGGGGTGACTCCAACTTCAATGCTGCCATCGTCGAAGAGAGCGATGCTTCCCTGATCTTTTTTAGAGACACGCAAGCCGGCGCAGTCACAAGATGTAACCAAGCACTCATATTTGAACAAAGCCTCTAAGCTTCAACTCTAGGTTCGACATGAAGAAGTTACCATCACCCTCTCTCATTCACGTAGCCGAATAGTATCCCGGCGGAAAAAGTCACGTTCATCCACAAAAAGCCGACATACAACTAATATCGGCTGATTGGTAATCACAATGAAATGTATTCATGTCCGTATATGGACACACGCCGATCTGATGAAGACTCCAGGTGGCAGGGCGCTGGCAGGCATAAAAAAGCGAAGACGCAGCGCGCATCCCGATTCCAATTGGTAGCGCGCGCAGTGTCACCATCTTACGATTCCCCAAGCTAGTTTCTTCCACTTCTTGCGCCCACAGAATCGACAGAAAGGGTGCAATCCATTCAGAGCCGCTCGCAGCCTTGCGTATGCGACCAAGTTCCGTATAAAAGGTATAAGACTAAGAGAGCTAACAGTATCGACGACATATGTAATTGATGGTATAATTGTATGAATTTTACAGTGCAAGATTATGCATAGTATGCAATGAGTGAATGAGTTCCGGCTGAGTGAACAGGCCAACAATGCAGGTAACAATAAGTACAAAACGGAGATGCTAATGTGAGAATACAAGTGCCACTGGGAGTCAAGACTTGCCCAGCAACATGCGTGGCCGGAATCGCTTGATCGAGAACCCCAGCAGGTCGCTTGAGCGCCGGCTCTGCACTTCGATGCGCGCGAGCTCCTGCTCCCATTCCCGGATTTCCGCAGAAGCGCGTGTGCTATCTTGAGGAAGTGTAGTCACCACCGCGGCCATATTTCGTGGGATGGCACTGGCCGAAGTGCTGACCGAGCTCGGAGAAAACGGGCGGCCCGCGTAGAGCGAGTCGCGGCTCGTGCGTATTGGTCCAGCGCCAGTGAGCTCGCTAGTCCCGGGGCGACTAGACTTGCCCCGTTTCTGGTGGTCGCTTGAGGTATGGCCCGCAGGTGTCGCGTAGCTGAATTTGGTGGTGGAATCTCTGGGCCCAGCACTTGTATGTGGCCGCCGGGGAGTCTTGTTACTGGAGCGAGTGTGTGCTGCAGGTCCCGATGAGGAAGCAACTGGGCTTTGGCCTGAGCTCGACGGCAATGATGGAACAGGAGTGGGACTGGTCGAAGACGGCGATACTGGTGTAGCGTCGCCCTCCTTGGTACGGGAGCGTCGAGGGGACTTTGATTTGGCTCGACGTCGGGCATCCTGGTACTCAGACAGTGCCAACTCGCGTTCTGCACCGTTAGTGGGTACAACCAAAATCTCTTGCTCCTCAAGGTCAAGAGATTCAGTCCCAGAAGGACTCGTTATAATGACCTGTCAAGTGGTCAGAATCAGACTGACTAATATAAGCGGAGTTTACTTGCCTTGGCACGAACGAAGAATTGGACAGAAGCAATGTCTGTCGTCGTAGTCTCTCCGATAGTCCAGCGTCCGTTTGAAGAAGGAACAGGCCACGGGATGGTCAGAGTTTTGAACAGCACACCCTTCTGATCACCGTGTGCAAACGGCCCAGAGGATTCGGTAGCCGCAATTGGATGTGTGGACACACGCACGTCGGCTGGCTGAGTTGAAGTTGCAAATGGTGCAGTCACGGGTCTTTGCAGATGGAGAGTGATGGTGGCGCTTGAATTCGTGAATGTCGAGCCATGGAGAGTAGACGAAAATGAATCTTGAGACGAGGTTTGGCCGAGGGTGGAGGGTGGCACGGGTGGAATAGAGGCAGGATCCTTGATGGCAATGCGGCGCTCTATGACGGCGCTTGCGGAGCGAATGGAAGTTGTTGGGCTTTCTGGGAGAAGGAAGAGAGAAATCGGCACGAGGTCGAGGGGTCCTACGGCAACCGAAGGGGAAACAATAGTGTATCGAATCCGGGGAGCGCGGGGCTTCTTCGTCTCGCGGTCGAGAGTGGGCTGCACACCGTCTGGCAGCGGAGGCCGGATGGATGCTGGTATGGGAGGCGAGTTGAAGCGGATAAGTGGAAGTTCGCAATGGCGGATTATTCGATTGCCAATCCCGGGTATTGGGACGTGATTTACAACTGGTGCAACGATCAGTCTAGCAGGAAATGGGCACTAGTTCAGGGTTACGAACCGGCTTCGACGCGCCAAACGCAACGGTACTCCACGTAAGTGGCGGTACTCAGTCCGCTACTTGATGGCGGGATGGACAGGCGGAACGGGAGCTCGACTTCACCGAGCTCGCTGTAGTCACCATGACCGGTAGAAGAGCCCTCCCAGAGCGTTTTCGTATAGCTTTCGAGGACATTTGAATGGAGAACGCCAGTTGGGCCTTGGATGAGTTCGTAGCAGCGCGCGGCGATGGTAATATTGCGGGTCGTCAACGTCTTCTGATCCTGATCAAAGCGTGTAATGACAACTGAAGGAGAGACGCGTTGAGCAAGCGGGGACGATGGCGAGGCAAAAGTTAGTGTGTTGAGCTGGAGAATGACTAACCTCCTTCAATCTTGACAGGCGTTAAACCGAGATAACCTGAATACGGAAAGTAGCGGACAACATTGCCTGTTCAGAAAAAGTGAGCTTTCCAGACGTCGTCCATGGCGATATGCGCACCTTTCGAGGATGCCAGCAGGACACGCATGAAAAGGATGGGGGTTGTGGGTGTCAGAAGCGAAGGACGGTCGCGATTCGAAGCATCGTTATAACACCTTCGGTGGTCGCCGCGCGCTTCTTGATGGGAATCTCAAATTCGGATGACAGGAGCTTATTCCGGCCGGCCATTCCACTCTTCTCGGAATTTATGTCAACAGCCGCACGCGTTTCAAAATTCTTCGAAAGCTTCAATTATCGCATTGCACCCGCTCACCGGCCGGCGATCAATGCTGCTCGGCCGGCAGGATCCCAAATTAGGAAGGCTCCCGCCCCGCGGCACAGCTGGGGTTGCGCTCATCAGGTCTCCTACTGACCACGACAACATCGACGATGGCTTTCCACAAATTCTTCATCCCCCTCCTGCTGGCGGGGATGATAACTACGGTTTGTGGCTCGCTGCGGCTAGTGTCGGCAGTGCTGATAGCGTTCCCAAGGGGTCCAGTAATTCGCTTTGGAGCAAGTGGCAGGTAAGTCGCTGTTCCCTATGCCTGGAGCTTTCACTAAACGGGTCTGCAGGACATGCAATGTGTGGAGAACTGCACCGACCCCGATGTCTCGAAGCGTGTGCTGTACGAGCAGCCAGTATGGCAAACCCTGCAGATGTTCGGTCAGTTGGCATGTGTTTTATTTAGCAGTATATTGACCTTGCCTAGTGGGCGAAATGTTCTGTACGCGGCCCGTATCCGGCGTTTGACTGCTTCCTCATATCCCCCCAGGCTTCCTTCCCGTTCTCTTCTCATGGGTTCGCTCCCTGCGTGCCCCAGCTGTCCAGCTGGGTGAACCCCCGCTCAAAGAGGCTACCGGGCGCGCACTCACTGGCTGGAGTATCCTCCTCCTCTGGATTCCTGCGGCCTGCGATCTTACTGGAACAACAGTTCGTATTCCAATCAACTAGACTTGACACTCCTCATGTGTTACCCAGCTCATGAACATCGGACTCTTGTACACCCCCGTTTCAATTTACCAAATGACGCGAGGTGCTCTCGTCCTCTTTGTAGGCTTCTTCAGTGTAATCTTCCTGCGCCGCACACTTCGGCTCTACCAGTTAGTCATGTGCATACTACCCCGTTCAAGCTAAGCTCAACTCTTGTCTAGATGGGTCTCCCTCATTGTGGTCATGGCTGGCATTGCACTAGTTGGTCTTAGTGGTTCGCTAGTTAAGGAAGCGGCCAAGGAATCCCTCGGCCAATACCTAGCCCAGCCTCTATTTGCGTCAGAGGAAGAACCAGTGGACGCTCCAGAAGCAACCACTGTCCTTCTGGGCGTCTTCTTCATCCTGTTCGCCCAGATCTTGTGAGTCCACCCCACTGCTATGTAGCTCTTTTGACCAGTTGGTAATCCAGCACCGCTACTCAATTCGTCGTCGAAGAGAAGATCATGGGTATGTCTTGGCAGTATCTATCGGTTGTATGTGCTCATCGTCGGATTCTAGGAGTATACTCTGTTGCACCTCTCATGGCCGTAGGCTGGGAAGGTTTCTTTGGAGCACTCTCCGTACTCCTCCTTATGCCTCTCACGGCCATTCCAGCGGTCAAGGCGCAATCCCCATGGTTCGACGTTCCACGCGGCTGGCACCAAATGGTCGACACTCCGGCTGTTCTGTGGTCCGGACTGGCTATCGCCTGCAGCATCTCTCTATTCAACTTCTTCGGTCTTAGCGTTACCCGGCACGTGAGCGCGACTGCCCGTTCGCTCACGGACACTTGCCGCACGCTTGCGATTTGGATCATCAGTCTCGGTCTTGGGTGGGAGAAGCTGCTTTTCCCCGTGTCCCTCCTCCAGATCCTTGGCTTCGCGTTACTCGTATATGGAACGGTAAGTAGTCTTATGCGGCTTCTCTCGCGTGTGCTTACACCGCGTTTGCTGTAGTTCACCTTTAATGGCCTTGTGCGCGGACCGTTCTGCATGGCACCTCCCAGTGAATCCCACGAGGTCGAGGATGAGGAGGAACGAGAGGCGCTTCTGGACGAGTCAGCAACACTCCCTGCAGATCTTGGCCAAAGCGGATACGACGTTGCTCCCACCGATCAAGCGCACGGCCAACACGCCGCCACACGAGTTGGATAGAAAGAGAGTTCGGCGCTCCGCGCCGCCTTCTCTATGCGGGAAGGAAGCTTGCCCTGAGAGGCTGCCTTCCCGCATAGGCAGGCGGCGCGGAGCGCCGAATTCGTTTCAATTCCCATCGCTATATACTATGCATCGGCTAATTTGGGTGTATCCTTTCAATTTTAGAGTGACTACATACCACCTCGTTGCTTGTATTTATGGGCTACCGGATCCCGGGATTGCATTTCGGGCATTCCGTAGCTACGCAGCCTGTATACATACTTAGTGCCGAATCTAACCAGTGACTGTTGGCTCTGCGACCATCTTTTCAGTGAGATATTCCCAGCTTTCATGGGAGCGCTCGGATCAACACAGCGTGTGCATGTTCGTATTCTGCAGGTTAAAATCGTCGAAAACGAGAGGATCAAACTCCTCCGTGCTCGGTTGCATATGGACTCGGTGCGAACACCTGTTGATGATTTGACCGTTGCATTGCGCCGACTAGAAGCACAAAAAGCAGTTTAATATCAGCGACTATTTCATTCGTGTTGTCAAGTCTACCTTTTTAGGTTCAAACATCCTGCACACTGGTTGCACATCCGTGCGCTTGGATATGTGTTAATAAGTCAGCAGCACGTGCAGAACAATGAGATTCTGATCATTCACTCGTTCGGCCATTTGGGGATAACCAAATTCCAAACGGGCATTGTGAATGATTGTGCTGACAACTCAAGTACTCAAGATCGTCCGATATTCTTCTTTGGGCGTTTCACTTCCGGAAATGCCACTGAGGCTGAGTTCGACTCCGCGGGTTTATCGGGAGATCAGTGCATTTCTGGGGGATTCAGCTGAGTATACTTACGGCGCGCCGCACGTTGACGTCGTGGAGTTTCGTTGGATCAGTGTCTAAATAGAAAGTGGCAGTTCTAACTTCTTATTCCTCGATAAGACAGCCTTATTCTGGCTTTCAAGAGTACACTTCGACATCGAGAATGGTTGGACAGTGCACTGCCAGGTGTGCGTGCCCCAGTTATCCTTTCTCATTCAATGGGCTGCACCGTGCGCGTTCTCGTGGATCCAACCAGCGGTCTGTTAGGCTTTAATCGCCACTACGCACGTCACCTCGAAGCATGGCGCGTTAGTATATAAGGCTCGCTGGGAAGCTCTGGATTCCCCCAGGAACCTTTGGTAGCCACCATGCACAATAATGTTCATGATTGCTCTCAATGCCGACGCTCGTTTACCACGAAATCGACTCTTCATTCGCATTGCATCGAGCAAGATGACCATCTATACTGCGCAGATTGTAAGCACCTATTTTTCGACGCCGCTTTTTTATCCAAGGTGCGGAATTTGGCAGCATGATATTGTGCAGTGCTCACGCAACGACCCAAAAGCATTTAGCGTCGACGGCGCATGTCGTGGGCGGTGGTCCCGAGCCTGTGACCTGTTATTTCTGCCATCGTGACTACGTTCACTGGGGACGAATGCTCTGCCATTGCCTCAAGCTCGACGATCATTTCTTCTGCAACATTGAATGTGGAAGGATTTTTGCCACTGCTCCCCAACTTCAGCAAGTGAGTGCGAGCTAGTGACCGAAGCGTTGTTCAAGCCGTCGTCTAACCTGAACTTTGTGTAGCACATGAAGGATACTGGACACCGACATGAAGCTAAGTACGACAGCCAGTTCGACGGATATGATACCTTCCGCTGCAAGCGATGTGTTCTGTATTTCGAGAGCAAGGCCGACATGGACACCCATCTCGACCGCATGCACAACTGGTGCTTTGAGTGTGCGCGGGGGTTCAAGTCTACAGCTCATAGGGATCAGGTCAGTCGTTTTCACCATAGTTCAGCGACGAGTGTTTCGTGCTCACACCGAGACCCCCAGCACAAGGACTCCATAGCGCACAAACCACGCACGATCAAGTGTGCGCTCTGTCCACAGCTCTTCAAGGAGCCGTCGTCCGTCGCGCTCCATGTCGAGTCGGGAGAGTGCACGGCTGGGTTAGACCGTCGCCAGGTCACGCAGGCCGTCCAGGCTCTCAAGGTTCGGCCATCCATTCTCATTGGAGACGACTCCGACAGCGATGAGAATGCTGGTGAGATCTCCGACGTGACGGAAATCTTTTCGAGTGCGACAGCCGCCTCTGCCATCACCTCGCTGTCGTATGGGACCGTCACCGCCGAGGTGGCCACCGAAGACGCCTTCAACGGCATCTCGTATGAGTGCCCGACTTGCGAGCGGACGTTCGGTACCCTCGCATCATTGAACCTGCACCTGAAGTCTGCGGCACACGACAGCGATAAGTTCAAGCAGGTCTGCTGTTTCCTCTCTGGTTCGGCAGCGCTGACGTTTGGATATAGGTGTCCAGACTGTAGCACTCAGTTTACCTTGCTGTCGGGCCTTATCCAGCATTTGGAGAGCGAGTCGTGTGGGGCGGCATCCATCAGTACGGTCGAGAGGGAGGCGAACCTGCTCACGGCGCAGTTTGCCAGGTTGTTATGTGGTGCTTAATGCACTCGTCGAGTCCGTCGCCGGAATTTATGCATTCTTTTTGTACATATCTTGGGTATCATCGAATTGTTGTAAATGAAATGCACTGTTTTCATTGTCCAGAATGTCTGCCAGAGTACCAGGTTGGTTTCGGAATAAGCGCAGGATGTGGTTCAGTTGCAAGTCTTGAAAGTCGAAATATACGCCAAATCTCGAGTCAAGCCGATCAGCTCGATCAGCAACACTTCCTTGACTCCGTACACCCTTGCCCCCAGTCTGCCTTGCCCGGGCAACTCTCCACGAACTATGCCGGTGCGCTCATTAAATCACGGACGTGTTCTACAAAAATCACACCTGTACAGCACCTTACCGCCAAGCCATCACTCGCGGAAGTCGAATCCCTCATCCTCGACGAGAAGAAAGGAAATTGCGTGCCCGTCTACGTGCAAATCCCAGCCGACCTCATCACACCATGCATGGCCTACCTGTTAATCTCGAAGGACTCGAAGTACAGCTTCCTGCTGGAATCGGTGATTGGAGGAGAGAGTGTAGCGCGGTATAGCTTCATTGGTGCTGGTGAGTGATATCCCAACATGCTAATTAATATCTAATGGCTGCTCTAGACCCGTTCAAGGTCATTAAGACCGGCCCTAACGAGTCAATATCCGGAGACCCGATGCTCAACCTCCAGAAAGAGCTGTCGGTCTACCAATATGTGAAATTGCACGAAATCCCTACATTCACTGGCGGCTCGGTCGGGTACATCGCATACGACTGCATACAGCACTTCGAGCCGAAGACACGCTGCGAGCTCGAGGATCCCTTGGGTATACCAGAGTCCGTTCTCATGCTGGTCGACACAGTCGTGGTGTACGACCACATCTTCCAAAATCTCAAGATTGTGTCGCACGCTTTCTGTCCAGATGGAGGGGACGTTGCCGCCGCCTACGATGATGCAGTATCCAAAGCACGGAAATTGGCGCACAAGCTCATGACTGGGAGAGTGGAAGAGCCTGTGCAGAAGCGCATCACCTCCGTCGGACACCAGGGCACGTCGAATGTGGGAAAAGCAGGGTACGAAGCCTTTGTTACACAGTTGAAGAAACATATTATCGCTGGCGACATCATCCAAGCGGTACCGTCCCAGCGTATCGAACGGCCAACCGAATTACACCCCTTCAATGCATACCGGCATTTGCGCCAGGTCAACCCCAGCCCGTACATGTTCTATCTCGACTGTGAAGAGTTCCAATTTGTGGGCGCGAGTCCTGAAACGCTATGCAAAGTCGCGTCGAATGTAGTTTTCAACCATGCTATCGCTGGAACGACAAAACGAGGCAAAACACCAGAGGGTTCGTCCATTCCATCCCGCCTTGACCATGACTGCGATTCTCATTATCATGTGTAGAGGATGCACGCCTGGGTGCAGTCCTTCTGGCATCTGAGAAGGACCGTGCAGAACACATCATGCTGGTCGACCTCGCACGAAACGACGTGAACCGTGTCTGCGACCCGAAAACAGTGCAAGTGGACCATCTCATGAGATTGGAGAAGTTCAGCCATGTTATCCATCTTACCTCACAAGTTTCTGGGACTCTGCGCGAGGACAAAACAAGGTCAGCACCTCTTTTTATCTTCGATGATTGTATCTCAACGATTCCAGATTCGATGCTTTCCGTTCTATATTTCCTGCTGGCACGGTGTCGGGTGCGCCAAAAATCAAAGCTATCGAGATTATCTCGTCGCTGGAGAAGCAGCGTAGGGGAGTATACGCTGGCGCAGTCGGACGATTCGACTTTGCGGCGGACGAGATGGACACTTGTATCGCCATCCGCACCATGACCTTCAAAGATGGAAAGGTGTACCTACAAGCGGGTGGCGGGATTGTTTTCGACAGTGACGAGCAAGAGGAGTACACAGAGACCATTAACAAGCTCATGGGAAATGTACGAGCACTATCCCAAGCAGAACGTGCGTCTTTTTTCGCTTTCCTCGCGCGAGCATGTGAATACTAAGCTGACGATCTTGCAGAGTACTGGTATGATATACAGCGCTTGTAGGAGGCGAGTGGTGCATGGAGTCGAAACGCGGAATATAAATCATTTGTATGTATCATGAATGTCACTTCGACGCGTTGTGCGGTGGTAGAGCATGTGAAGATCGGGTAGACCATTCTATGGTTGACCTAGACCTCCATCCTTCTGTGATTTAATCCTTGTCGAACTGCTCATGCTGTCAGTGCCAAAGCTCTCATCGCTCAGGGTGCGGGCAACGTACACAATCGCCGCAGGAATTGCGGTTCGCCAGGCAGATTCTTCCTGCCTTGCTGCCGCCGACATCGACTTGGCCGTTGACGGTGCCCTTTTCCTCGGAGCGGCAGTCCAGGATCGTCCCAACCGCTGTGTGAATGTCGTCCCCTACAGAAAAATCTGTCAGATCATACACCGTACTGTTAGATTCGACACGCACAGAGTGGGGCGTTTGATGTGGTGAAGACGCAGCATGTGCCGTAGCATGCGGGGTTGTATGCACGCTGGACGACGTTGGTGGTGCATAGCGCATCCCAGGTAGCGTCGAGGTAGTTCGGCCAGTTGTCGTAGAGGTGTTGGCAGTCGGCGAGCTGCGAGTCCTCTGCGCCGCCGCACCGCAAGTTCGTTTGGCGCTTGGAGGCTTCGGTGAGGCTGCTGGAGAGGGCCGCGGCGCTAGCGTACGACGCGAGTGCGAGGGTGGTGATCAACTTCATCCTTGATACTGCCTGAGGCTCGGCTGGAAGAAAGTGAGTCTATGGCAGAGTGAGAAGATGTTGACCTTTTATATGTGCACGTATGTTTTGACACATGGTCATGCTGATTAGATCGAACGGTTCGACATGTCCCTTGTGGACAGTAACGTGAAGTATTGTTTGAGGCTGGCCAACAGGCGCCATTGGTTATAGAGTATTGGCAAGTTGATGAGATGCCCGGCTTCGCAGTCTTGAATCCGGACATCCAGTGGTCGAGACCTCCTTGAAGGTACTATGCGGAGTATTCAAGAAGTCTCATCACTTGCCATTTGCGTACATGATTCAGGATTCCATTGTTGATCGATGTTGGCCTAATTTTCGAGCTGGCCAACGCCAGGTAGTTGGCTCATGCAGACTTGCCGGACTGTAGTATATATGGCTCACAAAGGAATCGGATGACGCAGTACATCATTCACGTTCTTCGGTTCTGAGAATAGATCCATGGAAAGTTGGCATGTACTAAGATAGGCGTCAAGCGCTTCAGGCCACATCACGTGTAGTGTGACATGTGTTACAAGCTTACCAAAGAGGCGCCAATTAGGCGCCGCTGAGCATTTTCCGATTAGTAGAGAAATCGTTCAAAAATCTGCATGTCTCGAAATTTGAAAATGCGAGCCCGAGGGAAAATCCAAGAGGTGCATCTTGATTTTCCCTCGGGCTCTGAATTTCGATATCTGAAGTCTACGGATTTTTGAACGATATCTGCGATTTCTGTGTTTTTCGTCACGCTACAGTCACCCTATTGTCACCTGATGTGGCCTGAAGCGCTTGACGCCTATCTTAGCATTGAATGATGGACGTTGCA
>KN880653.1:0-21984 GCA_000934385.1 Cylindrobasidium torrendii FP15055 ss-10
TACGACTACAGAATATACAAGAACCTTCCATTAAGCTCCATAGCGGCTGCGCCTACCTCATCCAGGTAATCGTACCTGCAGGTGTCGAGTCGCACGCACACCAATCCGCAACACTGGGGCATCCAAGGGCACGGTCGTGGGAGGTAGAATCTGGTCGACGATTGCGTCGATTGGCTCCCTCAGCATTTTCTCAAGGCATCGCCGCTTTGGAGAAGAGGGAAATGTGCTAGAATCAGTTCGAGAGGCCGTTCGAAAGAGCGAGACAGAATCGAGGTCATCCACGTTCATGTCGATGGGCAATGGGGCGAATAGAATAGCATCACAGGCGATTGTATCGAAGGTGATCGTTTGTAGGACTGCAGCACTGAGACCCTTGTCGTTGTCGAAATGGCTTCCTCTGAGACGCCAGTATTTCTGAAAGTGGAAGTAGTCACGCAACCAGGCATTGCCGCTATTGATTGCGCTAGCAGCAACTTGATGGATGCATTCCTGCAGCGTTGTGAAGCACTCCTGGACAGGTCCTCTGAGCCAAGGTGTCAGATTATCAAAAGAAACGCAACGCCAAAGAGATTCCATATAATCTCTCATATTCGTGATGCTCGGATATGTGTGCCCCAACCACCTAGGCGGCTTGAGGAGGCCCTCGCCTGTAAGTACGTGCTGCTCATCGTAATAGCGCTGCCGAGCTATGAAAACCTGTTGCTGAGGACTGCATCACTGCTCTATTTTGTCTGATGAAAAACGGGCGTGCGGAAAGGCTTACCGCTTGTAGACCCCAGTGACATCGCCACAGGCTCCCAGAAGTAGGTCAAAGCACTCTCCGTAAAGCGCCTCGTTCCCCTCAGGCGAGGCGTTTGCCATCTTGCATAGCTCACATACTTTCATAAATGTCGAGATGTTCTCCGTGAGATACGTTGTCATCGCGGGGTCCAAAGGTACGACGGGAACCAGACCTAAGCAGCCACGAACCCAATTCTCGACCTGTGCAGCGGCGCGAAAGACGAGAAAGGCATCAATATCTTGGCACTGAATATACAGCCGTGAGCATGTCAATAGTGGCAACATCATGGATCAACAAACTGTTTTCAGAGTGCATGGTGTGTCCATGTCGCCATCATCACCCAGAATTATCTCTCGAGGAAGAGTGGGCACATCGAACTGGTCCATCGCAATCGGTGGCTCAGAGAAGGACATTCGTCACTATGCGGCTCATCCCATCATTAAACATATGCTCACCAGATTTCCACCTGGCGGGAGAAAGCACCGAAGATATTTGAGTGCGATCTTGAGAGGTTCCGGCGTGTCTTCTGCCTCCGGGAACTCGGGAGCAGGGAAAGGCCATTTTTGGACGCGGAGTCCGGTGGAGATAGCCACTTCCGGCCTGAGAGCTGCTGGGCTAGGCGCGGAATTCTTGTTGATTCTGAAAGAGATTGGATCCCTGCATGGACGAAAGAGGCTCTGAACATACCCTGATTCAGACCACTGCGAGAAATCAGCGCTACAAAACGTCAAAGAACAGAACGTTAAGGAATAGTGCGGCTATGCACATACAATACTATGTTGGGGTGCGACCTATACGCCAACGTGTAAGCATGCAGTTTGCCTTCGAACCGAGCACCTACAATTTCCAATCCTCTAAAGCAGAACTGGCTTGTGCGCTGTAACAATGAGTGAGGACACAATATAAATATGGGAGGGTATTTCGGTCGCACAGATTTTTGTTGTGAGGCTCAGGAGGCGTTTCCACCGTCCTACGAAGAAACATATAAGAGAGATCCAGTCATATTAAGCAGACATACAAATCCTCCGGCTCCCTACGATTTTGTGGGTCAGCGAGCGTTGGGAACGACAAGTACTAGCACGGACTGTGTTGGCCAAATGGAGGGAGAGGAGGATAGAGTATGAGACGAAGATCTGCGATGAGGATTAGAAGAGAATGGCGTATGATTAACCACACTGCGCACTGCACATCCCGAAGCCATTGATCAATGCTTTCTGTGTGGCTAGGACGACTATGAAAATAGGCATTCTGGTCAACTCGCCAATAAGTCTGCGGATTGTCCCAAAGCATGAGATGGGTTTCATTTGCACTTTTCTGCACGGTCAAGATATCTTTGTACAGGTCTGAGCTGATCGTCCAAAGATATCTCCCAAGAGCGGCAGCAGACTCCGTGTCCTGCATATCGAACACACCGAGCTCTTGTGACAATGTATTCGGCCAAGGCGCATGGACTACATGAACCGTGGGCTGTGGCCAATTAGAGGGAGTCAAACAATGCGGAAGGCGCAGTGCACGTACACACAGATGTGTCTTGTCATCGGATGTGCACCATGCCCACACCGCCCGTAGCTGGCAGTTGAGGGGGTTATGCATAAATGCCAAGCATGGTGTATGGATTCCCATAGTGCGTCTGTAGAGAACAGCGCTAGCGAGCAGGTCGTATATTTCGTCACCGAGTGCAACAAATAGTACAGGAAAAGGAATATTGTCATTTCCGTTCGATGTGCAAAGAAAATGGCCTTGTAGGAGAGGATCAGGAACTCTTTCCCGGGCGCTAGGGGTTAAACCGTAGCCAGCTAAGTCGTCGTCTGTAAAGGTGTTGCTGCTAGTCGAAAGAAGGATCGGTACTGAGAACGCTGACGTTACGGTCCCATAGGACCGCAGGAGACGCGAAGAGCTGTCGCCTATCCAACATGGACAGATCGCTCGTGAGTATTCACATTGGAAGCTGGGAATATCAGTCATTAGTTTGCTTGTGAGAGCAATTACGAGGCACTTCCTTACCGAATCTCTAACTCTGTGATACACTGTTCGAGAATGTATCCGGGTGTGAGTCCAACCGCATGCGTAGTAGCCTCTGGCTCGATGTTTGCGCTCGTTTCTCTCTCCCGCATTAGACGTCGCGCTCGCGCTGAGCAAGATTGTGCAGCTTTCAGGGCACGGCTTAGAGACGGGTCTGTATCGACACCATCCTATCGAGGTCATAATCAGAAACGTCCAAATCCCAGAGAAGAATGAAGCGCCGACCGTTTCCCGCAGACCTTGGGTCAAAGACCGAATTTCCTCGGGAAAGTCATCGGGCGAACTGACGACATGCACTTGAACGCAAATGCCATTGCTAATGTGCGAATTTTGCTGGTACATGTTCTACAAGGTTCCCGCTAGTATACTCCCCTGGCACGGCAGAATGTGAGTTACACGTTTGTCGCCGCCAGGTCGTGGTGGTAGGAGCAGGCTAGTACATACGATCGGCGAGTTGATGATCAAGTGAGCTTCAAGTGATGCTCGATGCCTACTCATTCAGACGTACACTTTGATTTGAGCTTAGCATGCACTATGTTCACAAGAGTGCAACATATCGCAAGCTGGAAGGAATATCAAGACGGCGCAGCAGATGTGCGTTGCGTAGAAAAAACTGATTGCTCTTATTGCTCTTATTTCATACATACTTACAAGGTCCTTTAGATCGTTACATGATACGCTATGGATAGGGTAGTATTGGCATCACTCATCACTCTCTCCATCGTTGCTTTCATCGCTGCCGTCATCAGCATTGCTGTCATACGAGTCGTCGCTGTCATCTTCACTACTGTCATCCTCACTACTGTCGTCCTTGCCATTGTCGGAATCGTCCTCGTCTTCGTCTTCATTGCTACCGGTTTCATTGCTGTTGTCTTCATCAGCGCTGTCATCCTCTTCCCTTGCCGCATTCTCTGCCTCAACAACGGCCGACCGTGCATGGTCCACTAATGCCTGCAGTCTGGAGAACTCGGGCCACGCCTCCTTCGCGCGCTCGAGCCACTCTCTGTATGCCGGCCCTTCCTTCTGCTTAGACATCTTCCACTCGCGAAGGACGCGCTCTCGCGGCATCCAGCTCTCCTTGTGCTTCCACGAATCCGACACCTCCTTTTTCACCTCGTCGAATTTCCTTTCAAGCTTGTCTCTGTGCTCGGTGCGCAAATATTGGAGGAATAAGCCAAGGCGAAAGACGTCCCTGGGCTTGCTAATATCCCACTCCGGACAATTTGCGTCGGCAATGCGAATATTCGACTGCATCTAGATACCATATTGTTAGTGTCCGAATGAAGGTCGCCGGATTCAAAAACCCGCCTTGTCAAAATGCAGTAGTGTGTTTGAAAAACCCCTTTGAACCCGCGGAGCTTCAGCCCACGCACTAAACTCAAGCGCGCGCGCGAACCGGAAGTCGATAGACCAAAAACGGGAAAGTCATATATTCCCAAGGAGATCATGAAGCGGCACGCCATGGCGAGGCAGAAAGAAGTATGTGTGGCTCCTTTTTTTGGATGAGGACCGCCCTTTTCGTACTCGACGAATATTAGTGGGAGGTTTAAGGCTACACACTGTTGAGCACTAAAACGCACACATAATGACTCAGACATACCAAAGGGTTTGTCCAGACGTTTGCTCTGTTCGCGACATGATGTGCTATCCGATATTCCGAGTTGCGCTGGGGCATCTTTGTGGGTGATCGTGGAGGGTAAAATCTCGTCGATGACGGCGTCGATAGAATCCCTGAACATTTGTCTGAGAGGTCGCCACTTGGGAGGAGGGATGGATGCGCATAAGTCATTTTGAGACGCCTTTTGGAACAGCGAGATAGAATTGAGGTCATCCGCGTTCATGTCAATTGGCAATGGAGTGTATAAAACCGCATCGCACATGAGGGTATCAAAGGTAACCGCCCGGAGGGCGGCAGCACTGAGCGCCTTGTCGTCGTACTTGATCTTCCAAGATTCACGGAAATTCAGGAGATTATATGCCCAGTCATAATGGCCCTCTCTTGCAGCGTGTCCTCGTTCTTCATAATTTCCGAGCATGCTCTTGAAGCATTTTTTGGCGGACTCTCCGAGCGGGGTTGTCAAGCTATCAAGAGGTATGCAGCGTTTGAGGGAATCCGTGTAGTCTTTCAGGATATTGATGTGCGGGTAACTGCCCAGCCCCCAAGAATATGCAATTGGGAGGTCCTCGTCCGCAAGCGTGTGTTGTTCGTCAAAGTAGCGTTGACGGGCCGTGGAAATCTGTTGATGAAGACTGGATCACAGGTTAAGTGTGACTAGCAAGTAGACCCGCGGGCAGACTCACCGCTTGTTGACCTTGGTAACATCGCCGTGGGCTCCTAAGAGTAAGTCGAAACACTCTCCATAGAGTGTTGCGTTCTTGCCAGGCATGGCGTCTGCCCGCTTGCACAACTCAGTGACTTTCAAGAATGTTGAAATGCTGTCCATGAGATAGGCAGTCATTGCAGGGTCCAATGGTTCGACGGGGACTAGATTTAGATTAGTGCGAATCCAATTCTCGACCTGCGCGGCGGCGCGAAAGTTGAGGTAGGCTGCTACATCCTCCCTCTCGCCGATAATAAGCGAAAGCGGAGAACTGAACTGTGGGTCGACAAACCATTTTTAAAGTCAATGGTATCCCCGTGGTGGTTTCATCTTTCAGTACTATCTCTGGAGGAAGAGCAGGAAGAGCGACCTCATCTAACGCAACCGATGGCTGAGAGACAACCAGTTAGTAGTGTCCTGCTTTGATCCTTTGAAAACGGTGGCATGCTCACCAGTTCGCAACCTAGCGGGAGGAAACGCCGAACGTATCCGAGTCCCATCTTGAGGGGCTCAGGCATATTTTCAGGGTCTGGAAACTCAGAAGGATGGGATGTGCGTCTGAAAACGCGAATTCCGCAGAATACTGCGACGTTTGGGTCGAGATACGCGAGGCTGTCCCGAGTGAGCCTGACCAATTTGAGCAGGGGTATAATTCAATCGAATTTGTGAGCTTACCCAAATGAAGACGAATCGCAAGGGTCAACGCTGCTCACAGTCAATACGGTGTTATGTAGCAGAGGAATGGCGAGCACATACGGAACAAGGCCAGCATGCAATCTGCGGGCAAGGGTATAAGCATGCAACGTGCGTTCCATCCAGCCTGACACCTACGATCTCCAGTTCTCAAGGGCATACTCCGCCTGAGCAAGAGCAAGCCTAGCCTCGGCGCTGCGACAAAAAGAGTCAGAGGTAAGTAATCAGCATTTTTTAGGCTCTTACAGTGCCTCGTTGTTGGATCTGATGGTAGCGTCCATGACTCTGAGAAACAATGACATGAGAGAAACACTTCATTGCGTCGCATGAACATACACGTCCTCTCCTTCTCTGCATACGGCACAGTATGTTAGCGAGCAATGTCAATGTCGAATACCGGCCTACGCTTACAGTGATGGCCAGGAAGAAGGAGGGGAGGATGGGGTTCCGGGCGAAGGACTTGAACAAGAGTCAGAAGCGAATGGCGCGGGAATCATTGCACACACTCAATATCGCAAAGCCATTGGGTGATATTTTCCGTGTGAACAGAGCGACAATGGAAATATTTATTCTGGTCAACCCGCCAGTAACTCGCCGGGGTCTCCAACAAGGTACGTTGGATGGTAAGCGCATTCTTCTGCAGGGTAAATGCATCGATATAGAGCCGCGTGCGAATTGTGCGTAAGTATGTGGCAAGAGCTGTCGCCGAGTCCTTGAGTTGCACATCGAAAACACCGAGCTCGGGGGACGTCTCTGAAAAGGGCGCATGGGCGACTTGGACTTCGACCTGTAACCAATTGAGAGGTATTCAGGAGGGCAGACAAAGTACACATACACATGGATGATCCTTGTGGGGTATGGACCAAGCCCACACCGCCTGAAGCTGACAGTTGAGAGGATCGTGCACGAACGCCAGGCATGGGGTGTTGATTCCCAGAGCACGTCTATAAAGGACAGCACTTTCGAGAAGCTCGTAAATCTCGTCGGAAAGCGCAACGAATAGTACAGGAAAGGGTATAGCGTCGTGTCCGCACTTCGTTCGGATGAAATGGGCTTGAAGGAGAGGGTCCAGGAATCGTGGACGGTTGCTCGGGGCCGTATCGTTGCCGATTGAAGCTTCAGCGTCCTTACTTTCGTCCATAATCGCAAAAAGAATCGGGAAAGACAGTGCAGATGTCATGGTCCCATAGGGTTGAAGTAACCGCGAAGAGCTATCGTCTCTCCAGCATGGATATAGTCCCCGTGAGTAATCACATTGGAAGCTGTAAACTGTTAGTTAGGTCGTAAGAGCTTCATGAGGCATAACCGTACTGAATTTGCAGCTCTGGCATACATTGCTCGAGAATATACGCAGGAGTAAGGCCAACCACATGCGTAGTGGACTCCGACTCGAGATTGGCATAGGTTTCCCTCTCCCGCATTAGACGTCGCGCTCGTGCCGAGCAGGATTGTGCAGCTTTCAGCGCTCGTTCCAGAGACAAATCTGCAGTGGTGCCCACATCATCCTAATGTCATTAGAAACACGGAATTCAATTCAAGAACTGTGCACAAACCATTTTCCAACGCTTCAGGCCTTTGGTTAAAGACCGAATCTCAACGGGAAAGTCGTCAGGCGAACGAACGACATGCACTTGTACGCGAATGTCATTGGCATTGTTGAAGTGGTCTTTGCACATCGTCCACGCTGGACTCCGACTTATGTTTTGCTTCTTCGTACGGCCATGAAAAAAGTCGATCCGCGTGTCGGCCGTGATGGTATGAAGTGACAAGCTACGTTCTGCGATCACTGTCAATCACTGGGCTGATCGTCTGTTCTACCCCGGTTCGATACCGTACTTGCATTCTAGTGTCTATCTATCGCAGAGCAGTACGCAAACCAAGATTCTTACGCCCAGCTCGACTGTCCTACTCTATGGAGGAGCTTGGGAGGACACTCTGATTTATTCGAGTCTATGTCGATATTATCCATGTCTCTTACCAACTAGGCCAGTGTGCCACACTAGACACTTTGTTGGCTTGCTTCTTTGCTGCTCGGACTACTAACATCGCGCGACGACATATAATGGAGTCAAATCATTAAATTGTTCGTAGAATACCACTTCGACGACTATGGAGAACGGTGCACCTCCAAATCCACCCGGCTTCCATCCATTATCGAGCTGACCTGTCAGAAATCATTAGCAGTTGCGCCATGAACCCGACAAACAACGTTCACCCTTTATGTGCAGAAGGCGGCCTTGGGGGGCTCAGTCTTGCACGTATCGTGTCCGCGGCACAGAGCAGAAAGCTGGTATTTCTGGCCGTCGCACATGTAGATGAACGAGTTGCCGTTGTTGATGCTTGGCTCGTCCGCAGCGCAGTCGTATACCCCTTCGCCAGATGTGAGTTCGACCTTCGATAACGAACGAGTGAGAAAGGGGGAGCTTACCGGAGCTCTGAGCGTCGCAGGGCTGGCCGATAGGGTTCCAGGCGTTGGCAACGCCGAAGACAACAGACGCAAAGGCGAAAAGGGTGGTGAACTGCATGGCGGGTAGATGAGACGCTGGATGGTAGGTAGCAAGGTGTAGTGGTGATAAGACCTGGGGGATAGGTTAGCCACTGGTGCGCGACTCGATTTATATACCGCACGGGCGACTGGTGATACGTGTTACCGTTACGCGAAGGTAATGTAATTTAGAGCGGATAGAACACGCACTTTTCGTAAGTGGATGGATCATCCATGTCAGCGGACGTCTTCACTTGGTCTTCACATACATGTAAATGACTGTATGTCGCCCGACGTTGCTCACAAGAGCGACGTCCAGAGCACACAACGACCTCAAAGATGGGAGAACCCGTACAATGCACCGCTACGCCATGACTTTTCGTACTATCATAGCCACCTCGAAGTCGTCGGTCATTGGAACCCGTACTCCCGGGCACCGTCCCAGATTGCTGCACGTCGGAAGCGCGTTTGCTGTTAGTAGTACGTAAAGGAATCAACGAAGGCTGGTCCTATACACACTGAGTTACTTAGTTACTTAGTACTGCGAATTGCTTGAGCACTTTGTACATACAATGAATGCGGGGCGAGGGTTGAGGCAGCAAGAGCTACAAATATCTGTTGCTGCATGATTCCAAGAGCTGGAATGGCATCGTCCTCTCGGAGGGACCTACACGATGAGTCGATTTGAACTGACAAATGGACACGGCATTTCGGTCAGAAGCACGCTAACACGTGTGTTTCCTTCTGTGCCACTCGTTCTGCTGTGATCGCATTTTGCCCCGTATATGGCAACCGCGTAGCCCACAGAGTGCGATGTGAGTGAGACTTTGAACGTCGAAAAGTTAATCCACTGGCTACCTGTTATGTTCCATCAATTGGTGCAACTTAGGTCGAAGGGGCCATACTCCCGGCGTGAGCGAGCAGTCATGGGCATGTCGACTAACACGTGATCATGGACGCGTCGCGACATCCGGATGGGGCTGGAAAGGATACACACAAGGGAGTACAGGGAATAAATATATTACCATGAGGCACTACACATATTCTAAGTTCTACTTCGAGCCGGTGAAAACCTTGCGGAGGTTGTCCCAGACGACGGAGGGTGCTTGGGCGGCGTCGATGGGCGACCAGAGGCCCTTCTGACGGTAGTATTCCACGACTGGGCCGGTCATCTTGTGGTATGAGCCAAGTCGCTTGCTGAGTGTCTCGACGTTGTCGTCTGAGCGCTGGACAAGAGGCTCGCCGGTGAGATCGTCGGTCATTGGCTTCTTTGGTGGGCTGGAGACGTAAGTATGAATGATGTACGAAAAACAAGCGAGCTTACTGGAACTCCCGGTGGTACGAACGACCGCTGGCGGGGTGGATGAGACGGCCTGTTATACGGGAGATGAGGAGCTGGTCGTCGATTTGTAGCTGCACCACGGAGTCGAGCTTCTCCTTGCGCTCTGCCAGCATGCCATCGAGCTTCTGTGCTTGAGGAACGGTGCGAGGGAATCCATCAAGTACGAAACTGCAGCCTGTCATTCAGCCAAGGATTGGCAGAGGAGAGTATTAACACGGACCCGTTTGCGCATTCCTTGTTGGTTTCGAGCTGCTCCTTGATCATGTTGACCATAATTTCGTCCGAGACGAGGCCACCGGCATCCATAATCTTCTTTGCCTCTACACCGAGGGGAGTCCGTGCTGCAACCTGTTCACGAAGCATGTCGCCTGTTGCGAGATGGCATACGCAGAATTCGTCGCGGATTCTCGGCGCCTGGGTGCCCTTTCCTAGGGAGAATAAATGCCCGAGTTATTCCGAACGAAGCAAGAAACGTACCTGCACCGGGTGGGCCAACGAGGATTGTCCTAAGCTGCTGGGCAGGTGTGGGCTTTCCTGGAACGGTCTTGCTCTCGAGCTCGCCAATTTTCTTGTTGAGCTGCGAAACGAGGCCTTTCAAGTATTCGAGCTCTTCGTTGGCACCCATTTCGACGATGTGGACGTGGTAGGACGAGGAGAAACGCGTTCACGGATCGGAGTTAAACGGCTTGCCGTTTTCACGGCACTCCGGCAATCTGTGGCGCAGCCTAACTCTGCCCCAGCACAGCCGTACTCCGTGTCCGTGCGTCCGCCGCTGGTTAGTGGAAAATCTCCCCGCTGTGACAGAAGGAAAGTCAAATCAATAATTGCAGAATTTGGAATATAACCAATAATAAAGAGTCCAGAACGCAGCCGGCCCGGTCTGACGTCACCCGCTTGCATCGACGTGTCTGATCGCGTGCGCCACAGATCCTGCTCAATACTTCCACGACGAAGCGCGGCGCGATGCTCCCGCTTCTCTCACTGCTGATATCCCTGGTGACGCTGGTGGTCGCCCGTTCGAGCACCGGCACCGACGTTCTGGTCATCGTCTCTGCCGAAGAGCAGAAGGACTACACATTATTCTTCGAGGACTTGGAAGGTGCGTTACAGTGCATTGACAAGGTCTCATCTAACTCTCTTTTAGGTCGTGGTTATGATCTATTCTTCCGTGAACCCAAGGCGGAGAAACCCGTACTGTTGGACGCGGATGTACCCCAGTTCCACCATGTTCTAATGCTAGCATCCGACACGAAGGGTATGTTTCCAATATTCCCCAGTCTTCTTATTCTCACTCCTTGCAGCATTTGCCAGTGATATCACCCCGCAAAACATTGTGGAATTGCTCACAAAAAACGTCAATGTTGTTGTCGCGCTTTCACCCAAGCAAAATCTGTTCTACACACTCGCACCAGAATTCGGCCTCGTACCGCCTCCACCTGGCACCCCCCTCATTTCGTACTTCCCTGAACGCACAGACCCTCCCACTGTGCTACCAGTGCACGTCGCTCCTGGCCCTATCGTCACACCAAACACACCGCCGGTCTGGTTCTCTGGCATTCCGTTCTCGGTCGGCAACAGCCCACTCCTGGTCCCCATCCTCAACGCGCCATCAGAATCATTCGCATCAGACTCGGACAGCACTACAGAATCCATTGTCGAGTCCGTCGAAAAGGGAGGAGAAGGCCTTTGGGCTGGCAGCTCGCTTGGCCTGGTCACTGGCTTCCAGGTCACAGACGGTGGACGCGCCCTCTTCCTCGGCGGCGGCGCCATTCTCAGCGATGCATTCGCAAACAAGGCACTGCCCGATGGCTCTTCGTCTGGCAACAAACAGATCGCGCACGACGTGTCGGCATGGGCATTCCAGGAAAGTCTCGTGCTGCGCATCGACGAAACCTCGCACCACGTCGTGAATGCTACCGAGCCCAAAGAGTACTACACTACGAATGATCAGGTTGTGTACACAACAAAGATCAGCCGTTGGAACGCCAAAGAGAACGAATGGGAGCCACACACCGGTGTCGACGACCTCCAGCTCGAGTTCACCATGCTCGACCCTCATGTCCGGACTGGGATTCCCGAGGACCTGGCGCGTCCGGGGACATACAGTGTGACATTCCGCGCTCCAGACAGGCATGGTGTCTTCAAGTTCATTGTCGACTACAGGCGCAAAGGATGGACCCACTTGAAGAGCGCCATCACCGTTCCCGTCGTTCCACCGCGCCATGATGGATACCCGCGTTTCCTCAGTGCAGCATGGCCATACTATGCTGGCGCAGTTAGCACAAGTGTGGGCTTTGTGTTGTTTGCAGCACTGTATCTTGCTGGAGAGACGAAGGAGGCTGGGAAGAAAAAGAAAGAGTAGATGGGAGTGTATTGTGAATGGAGTGCATTCTGTGTATCATGCGAGTGTTGCCGCGTGCCCTCTGTCTGACCTACCCAAATGCCGCTAGGCCCCATTCCAATCGTCAGGCATCCTGCAACGACGCACTTGTCGCCGCTTTCCAAGTAAGCCGACTCATGAGATTGATACCATTGTCAATGAAGCGGGACGAACAAACGGCGGATGTTCCAAGCTATGTATGCCCATACGCTCCTGGGTGCTGAGTGTTTCTCACCGTGCCCACAAAAAACCCAGTTCGGCACGCTTGCCGGATCCTGTTGTCTGTATTTCTGCCTCACTCTCGAGCATGACATCCTCATGGAGGAGGGATACTCTCTTTGGGATGCACTATGGGTGTCATGACCTCTCTGGGCAAGAATGCGTCGAGGCTCTTTGCGTATAAGGCATTCCGTCTTTGAATCACTAATTTAATAGTAGTTTGAGAAGCCTGAGGGTATATAAGCCTGAGACCAACTGACTACAAAGCCATCGTCCTGCCTGCCCGACCATCATCTTCACCCACCATACCCATTGCTATTTGACTACCCAACATCGTCATGCAGCTCAACACCCTCTTCACTCTTGCTTGCGCCCTCCTTGTTAGCGGCGTGAGTGCATGGAACCCCGCTGGCCAACCTTGTCGTTCTGAAGATGCTGGTGAGTGTTCTTGGTATTACTGCCTGCCGTGGTCATCCACTGACGCTGTCGCTACAGGCGCTTATGGCTGCTCCAACGAGGAGCCTACAGTCAACAACGGCGACGCCTTTGTTTACGTTTGCGATGGCCGCCACTACCAGATTTCTGCCCTTTGCGGCGGGCATACGTCCTGCGAAGTTTCTGGTCGCAATGCGTTCTGTACATGAAGAAGGGATCTGTAGCACTACCTCGAGGATTGAGTAGAGTGGATTTCAATGTAACGTGTTTAAGTCTCAAGATTACTGGTACTGGCGTTAAGTGAATTTAGAATGTGCCACTGCCACGGGCTTGCTTGAACTTGTGCGGAACATCGGGCCGAACTTGGGATCGAGAGTTAGCGTGGGAATGCGATCCCAGACTCGAACATCCACGAATGCTCACTCAAACTCAGTTTCAATGCACGCTTCTTGACATACCGTATGGTCATTATCCCTCCGCGTGTCAATCATCGACTCAGGCTACGGGTCTCCCCAGTCACCAGTAGTATCTCCCTGCGCATGCGTACAGACAGAACTGCGCACTTCCCGAATGCCTTCAGATACTCCACTACCACTACCAAAAAATTGGAGCAACAGTGAAATGCCTTGGAACTCTCTTACGCTTTCGGCTTCGAAGAATAGAAATATCTCTAGGTGAGCCATCGGACGATTAAGACTTGACCCCTTCCGCTAACCATGAGCTCCAGCGCCTCAGACTGATGCGCCTTTCTCAGGCGCATCGCGTTGAGCTGCTCTGTGAAATCATCGTCCCTTAGCTCCTACGGAGGTGCCCCTTGTCTCTTCAAGAAAAAGTATAAAACGCTCGCTGGTCAAAGCCAGAAAGTCAGCAACTCTCAGCTTCCATCCCCAACCACCAGCTTTCTCTTCAATCATGCTCTTCACGCCCTTCTTCACTCTGGCTCTTGCCGCCGTGTCCCTTGCGGCTCCCGCTCCCAGCCCGGTTGAACTTGAGGACCGCGCTGTCAGCTTCGAAAGCATCCGCATTGGTCTGACCGTTGTCATCAACTCCTACCGCACCAGCCCATCGTCCAACAACCGCGCCAACCTCTGCAGGATCATTAATGGGCTCACTCAAGCCCAGAAGGTGCGCTGCCCCTTTTCTATGCTTTCTTTCTCAGCTTCTGACGCCTTGTCCAGACAAGACTTCAGAGCCTTGGCTTCGACGTCAGCCGTGTCCAGTGCCCAAGCGTTTCTGATCAGCTCAGCGCTATCCAAGCCGGTCTGGGCGCGGCTTACCAGGCTTACCTGCAAAACCAGAACGCGCAGACCACCGCCGCGCTGTGCGCCATCACTTCGCAACTCTCGGCAACCCAGCGAAGCAGGATCGCTGCTCTCAGCATCAACCTTAACGTCCAATGCCCATCCATCACCGACCAACTGAACACCATCAAAGCTGGTCTCGGCGCGGCATACCAGGCTTACACACGCAACCAGAACGCCCAAACCACGGCCGCGCTTTGCGCTATCACCACCCAGCTCACGGCAGCCCAGCAAGCCAGCGTCATCGCTCTTAACATCAACCTCAGCAATGTCCAATGCACTGCGAACAATGACCAGCAGCTCAATGCCATTGCCCCGGGACTCGCTGCCGCATACAACACTTTGGCCGCCGCTCCAACTGTCTTCGCCAACCAGCTGGCATACTGCCAAATCACCACCGGTCTCAACGCACGGAAAACTGCTCAGCTCGCAGCTCTCAACCTCAGCGGCGTGGCCGGACTCCAGTGCACCAATGTCATTCAGCAGAACCGCTTGAACAACAACATTCTCGCTGGCTTTGGAGATGCGTACTACGCCTATTTGGCGGACAACTCTGCTGCGAACCAGTCCGCACTTTGTGCCCTTACTGCGCGACTCAACACTAACCAAAAGGTATGCCCTTGTTGTCCATTTTCCTAACCTGGCGCTGACTGCATCTCACAGACGCGTCTGCTCAACAACTTCAACATCGATGTCACTACTTTCGGTTGTGCTTGAGTTACTCGTTGCACTTGTCTTCCTTTACGACCGTTACGATTCCTCATTCGCAATTCTTCTTTTCTGAGTGGCTGGGATGGTGGAGCCGGATTGTTGTACATTATCATGCATTGATCAGCTTGTTCTATCGCAGCAGCGAAATATCATTATCATGTTCATATTGTCCCTCCTTGCAGCCTCTGTCCTTGTTGACACTCGCCTCATCTTTTGCAAACTCCCTTGACCGTATTTCATCCGCGCTGCTCGAGCATCGACCCTTTGACACTTGTTTTTAAGGTGGAGAATTCCATACATAATGGAAGTAACATCCCAATGCAGCGGGGGTTTCCGCTGCACGCTTGAAACCAGGGTCGGGGAGCCTCTAACAGACGGAGGAGTTGTGCTTATCATCGATAGCTTAGTCCTTGTTCAACTTATAAGTAGCAATATATTATATAGCTCCGGGGACTACTGACATTTACGGGCCGATTTCCGGAAGCAAGGACCTTTCCCTCATGCCACCTTCTCAAGACTTACATAGTTCGCTCTTGAACACGAATGCGCTCTGGAATCCTTTAGCCTCAGCATAATTATGCGAACAGACCGAGCACTTCGGAGAGGCATGTATAGCATGAGGACGCCTTTGGTCACGGCTTCATGTCTCATCAGCGTCTAAATTATGAACTGTAGTGGTATACGCATCGTGCCAAGTCTATTTCCCCTCTAGACGACTATCTCGCCCGTTTAGGCGGAACTTTGGGGCTCATGGGTTCGTCCAAAATCCTCCTCAAACACAGTACAAGTGAAGGTTCCCGCCGGTCTTATTCCTGAGGTAGGAGGTAGGATGATTCGTATTTTTTCAGTCTTTGACTGAAGGTGAAGTTCGATTTGCGTTCTCAAGACGATCCTACTGCGAACTTTGGAACGGCCCGTGGTGCAGGAAGTTCCACTGCCGCTGTTCGACTATGTACGTTCAGGATTTTCCTCTCTTCGGGCATCGTGTGGCCTTCATAGATCTCTGAGCGAGTTTAATGTCCATTCTGGGGGCATACATGACCGATTAGGCCCCTTCGAACATTTACAGGTGTAGCTGCGAAACCAATACGAACGGGATACCTACTTTGGAACAGGCGAAAAGACGGTGACTGCTCTTCCATTGGGTATAAAAGGCTGAAAGGCTCTCTGCATCTACTCATCCAACGCACACCCGCTCACACAACTTGCACCCTTCTACTTGACCACACCATCTCCCACACCTCATCCTACCAAAGATGCAGTTCAACACCCTCGTCGCTGTCGCTTGCGCCTTCTTCGTCGCTGGAACCAGCGCATACAACCCGATTGGAAAACCATGCAACTCTCCTGGTGGGCTGCAGTACCTGTCGTTGTACTGCATGTTACTCACCTGCTGTCTACTAGGCGCGTACGGCTGTGCCAACGACGAGCCCTCCATCAACAATGGCAACGCATTTGTCTACGTCTGCGATGGAAGTCAATTCCAACTCTCTGCGCTATGCCGTGGACACGAGACGTGCAAGACTGCCCCTCCCCGTAACGCGTACTGCACTTGAGGGTATCTCATGCTGAGATTGGGGCACGGGACGTAACGAGAAGGATTTTCATGTACCTGGAATATGTAAAATGCTCGAACAAATGAGCACAGAGATTGTAATTCCATGACTGCTGTCTAGCTTAGCAAGTAAGACATGCCTTTCTGGCTTTGACAATGCTGCCGGATGTCATTGTTCTGAAATTGGAGATTAACGATTGGATGCCGCGCCGCGTGAGTACGCGATCGCGTCTGTAGCTTGCATCACACCACCATCATGTCCACACCCAGCCCTCCTGGATTCCGCTCGCATGTCGTCCCATATCTCACCCGCGCAGCACACTTCTCCAGTCCGTTCATAACGACATTCCTGTTAATCCATCTCACTGCGCCTGCGCTCGCAAGCCTGGGCGGCTCGTCTCTCGCGTCTCAAACCATGGCAAGCAACATATACTGCAGCAAAAACATGCTCATATCTCATATTGGCGCGTAGCTCCTCGGGCGTGAGTACTACCAAACACCCTTCGGGGAGAAATACCTCGTACTGGGGCCCATCGCCATCCACACGGTCTCCGCTACACTCAAACGACTATTCAAGCCATCCAGGCGGTTCACTAGCCTGCTCACTCTGACTGGCTATGCGACAATGCTCTTCCTTCTTCCAACGCACTACCTGTTGCATCGGGTCACGCCAGCGAGCACTACACCGCCTATTTCTGAACTCGGACCTTCCGAGCTGGATTACGAGTTTGTCAAGTACGGTGTGCAGACATGGCCAGGACGAAGCACCCTTTTGTATGGCGGACTTGTTCTCTGCGTTGGTCTTCACGCTGTGGATGGTATGGCGTTGGTGTGGAATACCTACATGAAGGACCGTATAACGAACGCGTCGAGGAATCTGAGGATAGGCGGTATGGTCGCGGGGATGGTAGCACCGGTCATGGCTGGGCTCTTTGCATTATGGGCTGAGCCGAGCTTTGCGTTCCCACAGATGGCGAAGAGGTTCGAGAGCGTGTTTGCGACGTCCATATTTTACCGTGTGTAATACGAGTACATCTGGGTTGAATCCGATGCAGTGAAAAATACGAGCGAATGAAGGAAAGCACATATACACAGGGGAAAACTTGGCAGAAAACGACGAAAACGATAGAGCAAAGCATTTCAGAGCGCATGTATGCGGTCAGTCACCCAGGGGCAGTTCGAGGTCAGCGTGAAGCTGGGCAAGTGTGGTTTGCTTCATCTGAGCCAGCTGCATGGAATAAGAACATTGGATCTCATAGTCGCAGTGTGAAGTGCTCCTACCTTGCCAATCAGCAGCTTGAATACTCTATCAGTTTCTGAGGGACCTAGTGACGCAGAAGTACTTACCTGGCACGCGTCTTTCGCTTCGTTGTAACGGTGAAGCAGCTTTATATGCGTCTTCACAATAGCTTCTGCGTCGACTCCTTGTCTAAATGAACCTATGGGTCAGTGTGCGATACTTGTGTAGGCTCACTGACCCCAATTCCGTTTGCAGCGCCTGAACTTCTTCTTCGAGGGCCTGGATACGCGCCTGCTGGGCCTATATACGATCAGTACACCACATAAATGTAGAAATTGGGTGCTGACCTTGTTAGAAAATGCTGCGTGCATGGTGGTGATAGAAAAGCTTAGTTCGATCAAGATACGCGTAGCGCGTTTTGTTGACGCGTTGTTTGGCTGGGCCTTTGGATCGACAAGATTGCACCTCAAGGGCCTTGAATAAACTAACTACGTGAGTGTCCTAAGGACAGTGGGACATTGTGTAACAATTCACTTTCTCTGCTATCCAACCCCAAGGCGGAGACGCCGCAGCGTCGTAGTATTGGCTGGCTAGATGTTATACTCTGTTGGTCAGAGGACTTTCCAAGTTTAATTGAAAGAGTTCATTTAGTATATTTTGACTGGACAATAATTTGAGAATGCAAGCTTACAGGCTGAGTCAGCTCGCCGATCAACTCTCCTCCTAACACCACCACCAACGTGCGACTCGAATTCCGCCGTCGCCGCTGCCAGGCAGAAATATCAGCGAAAATATTGTAGAACATGTATCAACAGTCCTCACTCGATGTTAATGGCATTTGCGTACAACTGCATGTCGTTTGTTCGCCCGATGACTTTCCCGTGGAAGTTCGGTCTTTGGTTCGAGGTCTGAGGGAAACGGTCAGCCCTTCGTTGCTTTATATCTTCGGGGGGTTCTGAATATGATAGGATACTTATGTTGATGCAGACCCGTCTCTAGGCCGTGCCCTGAAAGCCGCACAGTCCTGTTCAGCACGAGCGCGACGTCTAATGCGGGAGAGAGAAACCAGCGCATGCATCGAGCCAGAGGCCACTACGCATGCGGTTGGACTCACACCCGGATACATTCTCGAACAGTGTATCACAGAGTTGGAGATTCAGTAAGGAAGTGCCTCGTAATTGCTCTCACAAGCAAACTAATGATTAATGTTTCCAGCTTCCAATGCGAATACTCACGAGCGATCTGTCCATGTTGGATAGGCGACAGCTCTTCACGTCTCCTGCGGTCCTATGGGACCGTGACGTCTGCGTTGTCTGTGCCGATTCTTCTTTCGACAAGCAGCAACACCTTTACAGACGATGACTTAGCTGGTTACGGTTTAACCCCCAGCGCCCGGGAAAGAGTTCCTGATCCTCTCCTACAAGGCCATTTTCTTCGCACATCGAACGGACATGACAGTATTCCCTTTCCTGTACTATTTGTTGCACCCTGTGACGAAATATACGACCTGCTAGCTAGCGCTGTTCTCTACAGACGCACTATGGGAGTTCATACGCCTTGCTTAGCATTCTTGCATAACCCCTTCGACTGCCAGCTACGGGCGGTGTGGGCATGGTGCACATCCGATGACAAGACACATCTGTGTGTACGTGCACTGCGCCTTCCGCATTGTTTGACTCCCTCTAATTGGCCACAGCCCACGGTTCATGTAGCACATGCACCTTGGCAGAATACGTTGTCACAAGAGCTCGGTGTGTTCGATATGCAGGACACGGAGTCTGCTGCCGCTCTTGGGAGATATCTTTGGACAATAAGCCCAGACCTGTACAAAGATATCTTGACCGTGCAGAAAAGTGCAAATGAAACCCATCTCATGCTTTGGGACAATCCGCAGACTTATTGGCGAGTTGACCAGAATGCCTATTTTCATAGTCGTCCTAGCCACACAGAAAGCATTGATCAATGGCTTCGGGATGTGCAGTGCGCAGTGTGGTTAATCATACGCCATTCTCTTCTAATCCTCATCGCAGATCTTCGTCTCATACTCTATCCTCCTCTCCCTCCATTTGGCCAACACAGTCCGTGCTAGTACTTGTCGTTCCCAATGCTCGCTGACCCACAAAATTGTAGGGAGCCGGAGGATTTGTATGTCTGCTTAATATGACTGGATCTCTCTTATATGTTTCTTCGTAGGACGGTGGAAACGCCTCCTGAGCCTCACAACAAAAATCTGTGCGACCGAAATACCCTCCCATATTTATATTGTGTCCTCACTCATTGTTACAGCGCACAAGCCAGTTCTGCATTGGAGGATTGGAAATTGTACGTGCTGGGCTCGAAGGCAAACTACATGCTTACACTTTGGCGTATAGGTCACACCCCAACATAGTATTGTATGTGCACAGCGCTGTTCCTTAACGTTCTGGTCTTTGATTTTTTGTAGCGCTGATTTCTCGCAGTGGTCTCAGTCAGGGTATGCCCACAGCCTCTTTCGTACATACAAGATTGAATCTCTTTCAGAATCAACGAGAATACCGCACCTAGCCCAGCAGCTCTCATGCCGGAGGTGGCTATCTCCACCGGACTCCGCGTTCAGAAATGGGCTTTTCCTGTCGTCGAATTCCCGGAGGCTGAACAAACGCCCGAACCTCTCAAGATGGCACTCAAATATCTCCGAGGCTTTCTTCCCCCAGGCGGGAATCTGGTGAGCATTCGTTCGAGAATAGAATGAGCCACATATTGATGAATGTCCTTTTTTTCAGCCATCGCTTGGAAATCAGGTCGATTTGCCCACTCTTCCGCATGAGATCGTTCGGGATGATGAAGGCGACATGAAAATACCATGTACTTTGAAAACAGTTCGTTAATCTTTGACATTGTTATTATTTACTCGCTCACTGCTACATCCAGCGCGAAAATATCCAAGCCTTTCTGGTTTTTAGCGTCGCTGCACAGGTCGAACATTGGGTTCGTGGTTGTTTGGGTCTGGTAACCGTCCTGCCTTTGGACCCCGTAATGACAACCTATCTCATGGAAAACATATCAACGTTCAAAAAAGTATGTGAACTGTGCAACCAGGCAAATACTATGCCTGGCGGGAATGAGGCGCTTTACGGAGAGTGTTATGGCCTACTTGTGGGAGCCCATGGCGATGATACTGGGGTCTACAAGAGGTAAGCATTCCGCGCACTCTTTGTCCATACAAAATAAATCAATTTACACTATCGTGGAGTCATACTGAGGCCTTTGTAGATTGGATACACCGTTGTGTCGATGCTCTTCATCGATGTAGTTCCCAGCACGAAGTTTTCACGGCTCGGCAGCGCTATTACGATGAGCAGCACGTTCTTGCAGGCGAGGGCCTCCTCCAGTCACCTAGGTGGTTGCAGAACAGATATCCGAGCTTCGCGAAAATCAGAGATATTATGCAATATCTCAGGAGCTGTGTTGCTTTTGATAAGCTGGCACCGCGGCTCAGAGGACCCGCTCAAGAGTGCTTCACAACCCTGAACGAGCGTCTCCACGAAAGTGTTTCCAGCGCACTTTGTAGCGGCAATGAACGGATCCGTAATTACGCGCAGTTCAAAGAGTACTGGCGGCTCAGCGACAGCCACTTCGACAACGACAAGGGTCTCAGTGCCGCGGTCCTCCAGATGATTGCCTTTGACACGACCGTCTGTGATACTGTTTTATACGCCCCAGTGCCCATTGACATGAACGTGGATGACCTCAATTCTGTCTCGCTATTTCGAACGGCGTCCCAGCCTGATTCCAGCGCCTCTACCCTCTCTCCAAAGCGACGACGCCTAGGGAAAATGTTCAGGGGTCCAATTGACGCAATCACCGACCAGATTCTACCTTCTACGACCATTGACATGCACTCTGGTGCCCCTGCGCAACTCGGAATATCAGAGGGTAGCCCGTCCCGGGAGGATAAACAGCATCATGATAAGCTTCTCGGTATGTCGACGATAATATCTGCATGTCTGTCTTCTGATGTGTTCAGCGTTACTTCTCCCACTTGTATTCCTCGAGTGCAAAGAAGGCGGTCCCGATCCAGAGAAAGGAGCCACGAAGACATATTTGCATCTTGTCATGGCGTGCCGATTTATGATTTCTCTGGGGATGTACGACTTTCCCGTCTTTGGTCTTTTGGCCTCACGCGAGCGTGTCCGCCTTTTCTGTGCATGGGCAGAAGCTCCGCCGTTGGAGTTCAGAACTTCTCAGCGATACCTTGACAAAGTAAGCTGTCGAATCGTACAGCAATTAGCTGCACTAACCACAGTGATATACATAGGTGCAATCGGGCATCTTCGTCGCGGATGCGCACTGTCCTGAGTGGGATATCAGCAAGCCAAAAGACGTCATTCGGCTCGGATTGTTTCTTCAACACTTGCGCACCACCCATCGCGATAGGCTTGAGAAGAAATTTGAAGAGGTGAAGAAGGAGGTATCGGATTCGTGGAAGCACAAGGACAGTTGGACACCGCGAGAGCGCG